>SNQJ01S0167693.1:0-20859 GCA_010110895.2 Picea sitchensis
AAGGATTTATAGCAAAAATGGCATACCTTGCTGAATTCTGGCTTATTCTAGAGAGCGACCTTGTAGAGTGTGCCCTGCACAAAATATTTGATGCATTGATCTGAAAATATTAAAAAACATACTATATACTATCCCCTAACCAAAACATTTGGTATCACTGAATTTGGATCTGTTATGAAGAAGTTATGACATTTTTAACCGAAACACCTGATTTTGACTAGTTCCAGCACTAACCACAAACCCTATTTTCCACGGAGTGTAACTCCCAAAATACAATGAAAAACAAGCTGAATTTTTTACCACATATAGTTGGATATGTTTTCTCAATTTCATAGAAATTGAACTGTCTGAATCATTATATAAAAAAAGTTATAGCGAAAATGGTGAGATGACCTGTAAATAACATACCTTAGAAAGCACCATCAAAAGAATTTATCCTTCCTTGCATTTCGGCCTTCTTTTCTTCACATTCACTCAGAATTCTGGTTTAGATATCCTTGGTTACCTCAAAAACATATATATATTCAATATGCTCAAGTTTGATTCAAATGAGAGAGCCTTACCTCTTATTTATACTCTCCAAGTAGCTTCCTTAAAAACATCTTCTAGGTCTCTTGGCCCACTTTCCTTATTTTAGGGTTGGGTCCACTTATATAGTTGGATATGTTTTTCTCAATTTCATAGCAATTGAACCTGCCTGAATCATTATATAAAAGTTATAGCTAAAATGGTGAGATGACTTATAAATAACATACCTTTTAGAAAGCACCATCAAAAGAATTTATCCTTCCTTGCATTTCCTCGCCTTCTTTCTTCTCACATACATCTCACTGTAATTCTTGGTTTAGATATCCTTTTGGTTACCTAATAAACCTATAAATATTCAATGCTCAAGCTCTGATTCAAAATGAGAGCCCAATTCTTCTTATTTATATTCTCCAAGCAGCTTCCTTAAAACACCATCTTCTAGGTCTTGGCCCACTTTTATTTTCCTTTAGGGTTGGGTCCACTTCTAATTTATATCCATTAAATTTATTATTGAAATAATTTATTTTGTATTTACTTTTTTTTTTTTTTTTTTTTTTTGGTTATAATTTATTTTTTACCTTTTTAAAATCTCTTAAAACCACTTTGACTACTTTGACTTTTTTGGGGGCTTCTGACATATATGAGGGTCCTCTAACTGTGAAGGCCATAACTCAAACCGTGAGGAGTTATAGGACATTATACATACCACCAGAAATGGTATGAAATGTACTATCCATATAGAATAGGTATTATCTTGAAAGTGTCATATCATAACTCATAACGTTACCATCAAACAAACTTGGGTCCATTACCTAAACCTCGGGTCTCCAACTTCATGGCCATAACTCTCATGCGAGAAATTCTATGTGACGCTCCACATACCACCGAAATGACATGGCAAGAACCATCCATCTAGGATATTTTCCCACAAATTCACTTCCTTTATCTCATTGTTCCACAATTAAGGATGGGTTCTCTTTCTCCACAAAACATCTTCCGCGAGGGCTTTCTTACCATAAGGGGACCACTTTGGAGTTCATCCATATTTACTTCTTTATTAACCATGAAAAACATTAATGAGTCATATTTATATCAAACAATATTGGGTCCATTACTCCAAACCTTTGTGCTATAGGTTCTTTTCTTCATGGGTTGACATCAATGACAACCAACTCCTAGACCAAATATAAATAAACCATGAACAATGAACAATCATACACATACACAAGACACCAATATTTTACGGAAACTAAAATGAGGGAAGAAACCATGACACGTTTTTCTTATATGTCCTTAAGTATTACATTCATTGGAAGCACCAATCTCCTTTTCTCCAAATGAATCGGAAGGTGATCCTAATTCCCTATATTTTTAACTCCGAGGAAGTTGCTACAACCCCAATTCTCTAGATATAACCAAAAGGAGGATACAACTCCCTCTGTTATCCATATACAACCAAAAGGTGGCTATAAACTGCTATATTTCTACCACATCCTTCCACCCTCAAATATAAGTAACATGATGAAACCACTACCACACTATCATCAGTGAGATATACTGCTGTAAACTCAGACCAAATTCTGCCAACAACCTAGAACCACTCTCTTGTCGTTGTTCAGACTAACCTATACTAACAAACCCAATAGGTAATGCGGACTCCATTCATTCAGGTGGTGTATGTAGTGTTCTCTTTCACTGTGATCCCACATATGTACACTTTATTTTCCAGATCGCAGCCTCATGTATTCCTCTTTCTTCCAAAACTAGGATTTTCTCTTTCTTGAAAAACTATGGCCCTATGCACTCTCACATCAACCTACAATTTTTCATTGTCTCAAGACTATAATTGTTCCATATGCATACATCCTCATACATATACTTTAACAAAATGCATTTATATCTCTCTAGTCATATGCCATAAAAGTATAATCAAGAACAATTATAATAACCCTCACATGGACTGCTAGTGGGGAAAATCTCCCTATTACCATATTAATGACATAGGGAAGAGCATTGATCTCCTTTAAAAATACAATCCTATTTCTAAACTAACCCAAACAAACTGACTTTAAAAGATAAGAGAGAAGAAAAGATAGTGTACCGTAGGTCCTTTTTGGTTGATGTAGACCTCCTTCTCCTTTGTAGTTTATTTGACTATTGGTCTCCTCCCAAAGATGACCCACAAACAATTGTATTTAAAAGAAAAACTACAAGATACTCTATCTATACTTATCAGTGTTAGAGTTCATATACAAATGTGAATTCATTAATCAAGTAAGCACAAAAATACAATATTTGGGATAGAAACATAACTCTTTTATTTAGATGTGAAGATTACAAAAGTTACAACCTTCATTAAGTGCGATACTCCATGAACCCGGTCCCCTCTCCTCTTACCTGCCATCCAAGCGCATAATTCCTATAATAGCTCTCTACAATAAAGTTATTTTCTTTTGGGAAGTAAGGAATGGATTTCATAGGAGAAAGGGTTGGAGGGAAATGTTGAGGCCAAATATCATAAAGGGATGAAAATCTTGGGCTAAAAAGGGGAAGGGATTTTGTAGAGTTTCCTGCTCTAATGCCTTATGATTGAATGATATCCCAACACTTCATTTTATATGGTAAAAGGATAGTTATTCGGTTTGAGTATGGGTTATAGTGGGTGAATTGGTTGGGAAACCCTCAATAACCCGTAAACTCCATTGAATACCTTGCAACTTTTTATTTTTGAAAAATTTGGGAGGTAAATGATGAAGGATCTTTTAGTATGAATCTAGTGTATGTATGTGGGATTTCTAGTATGAAGTAAACTAGTGTATGTACATGTGAAGTAGTGTAGCAGGGTGTGTAGATGATCCAAAACATGGTTTTTTAAAGAGAGGGTCCTTGATTACCGAGAGGGGTGAATCCAAGACAGAGAAATTTAACTTTTCACCATAAAATGCAAGTGTTATATCATCAATGTAGCATTATCATCCAATAGTTGTAGAGTAAATAAACAATGAATAAAATGAGAAATCATACATACACAAAGAAACTTCGGCCAGCTTTTTATGTGGAAACCCAAAGCTGGGGAGAAACCACATAATATTTTTCTTTTATGTCTTTAAGAATTACATTCATTGGAAGAACCACTTCCTTTGTTTTCCACAACTAGAAGGAGTCTCAAATCCCCTAGTTTCTCTCAGTTACAACCCAGGGAAGATCCAACTCCCCCAATTATCTAGCTACAAAACTGTAAGGGAGGCTACAAAACTCTCATGTTCTCTCTGGTTACAAACGAAAAGGTGTCTCAAGCAACCACTCCATCCTTTTTCCATCCAACCCGAATATAAGTAGAATGATGGAACCATTGTCACAATTATCACCGTGGGAGATATACTCTTTAAATCTATATCAATCAACCCGCACAAAACAACTTATACCAATAACCTTTTCCAACATGTACTATACATAAACCCTAATTTCAAACCTGTAATTTCATAAACAATGCATCAACCATGCACCAAGCCTGCACCTCAAACTATAATATCAACGTGCATCAACTATGCACTAAATATGTACCAATCATGCATAAAATACACATAAACTATGACTCATCAAAATGTACCAACATCATCACTATACACTTCATGTATAAAGCTAACTCATCAACGACTATTCTAACCATGTACCCAACATGTACCCTCAACCAAAATCCCTCATCAATTTCATCATCCAAATCTGACCGATCACATATACCTCAAACACTATACCACAAGTTTGTAACTCAAACCATGTGCTAGAACCTCACTATTATACAACCTCTATTCGTACCAATAACTTCAAAGCAACATACATCAACCAAAAGACCTTTTTTTTTCTTGTAGTGTTCTATTGACATGGTTTTGCTGCTGTGAATCCACTACCATGATTTTTCTCACACAAGACTTTTCCTGCTGCTCTTTTTCTACCACACTTTTCCCCGCCAAGGTTTTTCACCGTGATTTTTCTAATCGTGACTTTTTCTCACATGGGTTTTTCTCGCCACACTTTTTTTGCTACATTTTTCCTTCCACAATTTTCATCTCACTTTTCGCCACACTTCTTCTTTCCGCAGCTTTCCTCACAAGACTTTTTCTTCTAATGATTTTTCTATCGATTTTCTTGCTACACTTTTTTCTTCTACAATTTTCTCCCCGCCGCACTTTTTTTTGTCTCCCAATTTTCTATCCAAAATATCTCCGCCAAATAAACTTTCAAAAAATAGATATTCAAATGATATTCAACTGTGATTCTTTAAATGAGAGACCCTTGAATCTTATTTATACTTTTATGTAGCTTCCTCAAGCAGTTACCTTCTAACCATCTTAACCCACTTTTCATTATTTTAGGTTGACCCACTTATAACCACTTTGTCCACTTTAGTAATTTCTCTCCATTAACTTCATTATTTAAATAATTTCTTTGTATCCACTTTGACTTATAGCATACTCATCACTTCACTTCATAATTTCATTATTTAAATAATTTCTTTCTTTGGAAAATCACTTTGACCATTTTGACCTTTTGGGGCTTCTAGACTCCATGAGAGCCCAACTTCATGGCCATAACTCTTCAACTGCGAGAGGAGTTATGTGGACGCTCCACATACCACCGTGAAATGGCATGACATGTACTTATCCATATAGAATAATTTTACCTAAAAATATATCAAAAATCATACAACTATCCATCAAACAACTTGATACATTACCTCCAAACCTTGTGCTATAAGAATTGCCATCGAATTTCTTCAGGGTTGACATCAATGACAACTCAACCCAATTAATAAAACACCCTCAATAGTGATTTGGAAAATTGTCCAAGTAGAAAGGTCAATTCCATGTATGCATAGGTAGGAATTTTAGGCCATAAAAAATTCCCTTTAATGTGTGAGGTCATAAGAGCAAATCGATGGTCAAATACATTACAATATCTTTCCTAGTGGGAAGGCACGAAATCGAGTGAGCCCAAGACCAGATTTCAGAGGTCGATATCTGCAAAATAATAATAATATCTTTGAGGTGGGCATACCCATGCCTCGAGATGAACTAACTATGGCTTCCAATCAAGTACATCATAGATCCATGTCATAGAAATGTCTATATAAAGTGTATCCATGAGAAATACATTGAATAAATCTATATCCTAAAAGCATAAATGCTTAGGTTCTAGATGAGGACTTCATAGCTCTAGAAACAACTTCAAGATCTTCAATAGCCTGTAGGAGCATAATAGGAGTGTAAGACTCACTACTAGAGGTCTTCAGACATTGGGGAAAGACTGGAGGATCTCATCATCATGCACTAAACTTCATCGATTTTGAATCTAGACTTGACTAGACTCACGTGATGGCCGATTCATGAAATTCAAGAGACAAAATGCAGAATTTGGTCAATTGTGCTGGATAAACTTCCTCGAAAAGAATGAAAGATGATCAGACTAGGGAAATGTAATATTGACATAAGTCTATGATGAAGGCACCGCAAAACTCTTCATATGTTTGGAAGAGTAACCAAAAAAGAGGAGTACACATCTTTATGTATAGAGAAAAACTTATTAATGTCATACTAGATCCCAATTCTTGGTGAATAAACAAAAGGATGTGCTTTTCTCAAGGGAGACTCATTGTGCTACCTAAAAAGCACTGATATATCCCATCCCTCTTTTGAATATTTTGAGTTTTTTTGTTGTTTTCAAAATTTTAATGAGATTGAAAAAGAAAAAAAAAATGCCACGCTATAAAAAGGAGTAAAAAAGTAGCAAGTAAGAAAACGGGTTCCAAGTGCATGGAACATACCGATGCTCAAGGCAAGGAGAGATGTGCAGGATAAAGACACTCGAGCAGTGTTCCCCATGGGTCAAGGTGTTAGATCACAAAGGAAAAAGAGTGTTGTGTTGAACACACAGCCCACACTAAGAGGGGGGGTGGGGGGTGAATTAGTGTGTGTATTTTTAAAACTTTTCTTCTTGCAAGTTAGCATTTGAACATAATTGTACGTGATTCGTAACAATCAAAATCATAATCACAATGGACATAAGAGATACCAGATACTATTTTATGATTTTGTATAATTGATATGTATATATATAGTGGAATATAGTGCAATATGAATTCTTCAAAGTACCAACTAATTTGTTTCAGCACCAACCAAAGTAAGGAGCACCAACTCCTCAGAGAGCACTCAACTCAAGAAACCTGTCTTGCCACAAGGCCTAGCTTTGCCACACAAGATTCCATTTCTTGTTGGATAGAACACGCTCATCCAACTAGATTTTATACAAGACCAACTCTAGTAGAAGTGATCCATTATTGAATCAAATATATCTCATGATCATAGGTATACCATAAACACTCATCACCACACTTCATCTTCTATGAAATTCGTGCCATATTCGCTTTATATTTCCTCCGATATTCATGCCTTCTTCACTTCTTCTTCCTCTGATATTTGCACTTAACCTCGTGTCCTATTATCCTTCATTTTCCCTCTTCATAGGGCTGCTCTTTCCTCAAGTGATCATCTTTCCATTGTGCCTCTAGATAATTCCTGCACGCTAATAATTATCTAGTGGAACCAATCATGGTTGTATTTTGTAGTTGCTTTATGCCTCAAAACTTGGTTTAATTTGACAATGACCAGAAACAAGCATATAACTAACTTATTCATTTAAAACAAATTCTTGGACCACTAGAGATCATCATTCTAGGTCTTCAACGCTATTAATTTTGAATCCTTTTACTTTTCATAAATTGATCATAGGTATGTATCAATTTCCTTCGTCTTTTTGATTACAGAAATTGATGCTTCTTTAAAACCATGTTCATATGATCATTGGCGTCAAACCATAGGCTTATCAATTTAAGAGACCCATTACATTATTCCTTTAAAATTTCTTTACCATATGACCAATGGAGTTATTCAAATGTTAGGCAAGATGTTATTGAGTGCTTATCAATTCAATTTTGTCACTTCATTCAATATCCTGCAGGAGATGGATAGGTCTTTCGAATTTCTGGACTTGTCTTCAAATCTCCCAAAGAATATTTTGCCAAATAGATCAGATGGTTCCGTGCCACTTCTACTAATGAACTAGATCAATGGTCACCCGATCCTTGACCTATATTATGACTCTAAAAGTTTATTAATGTACCGAAGTTATCTTTAGATCATATGACTCGTGTCCACTTCAATACTTCGGCATTTGGGACCTTGGAGGTTTTGAATAAACGCTGCTCCATTTTCCTTCTGAGGATAATCTCCATTGAAAGTAATTCATAAGTGGTGGAGACCGCTTTCTTTCGGTTATTACTTTCCTCTTACACTATCCTTCCACCGTAGTAGATCGACAATGAGAATTCCTCCCTAAGTGACTGTGTCGTGACGCCTTGTGTCCACTTTGGGACTGACATTTAGGACTTCGACTTTGGAAAGTGTTGTTGGTGAAACTTCTGAAGTAAAAATATCGGAGTGACATAACTCTTGTTTCACTTGATGACATGTCACAAGGTGAGTAGCTGTCACATGTTGCTTAGATTCATGATTTGCACGCATCTAAAATGTTGATTCAACTTGACACTTGTCAATATATGATTGTGCCATGTGTCCTTTATTAATGTAGGGTCTTGTCGACATGGATCTCCCCATGGCACACATGTTCTTCTCCGGATCTTAACGGGCTAGAATAGTATCCAAGAGTTTATCATATCAATGATGAGAGTAACTTTAACTTCATCCTTCGGGACTTCGAGAATTTGACATTTCTTGGTGGTGAAACTCCTCAAGTAATTATCCCTATGACTTTAACTTGCTTATTACTTTTTGGATGTATGGCACGCAGCCAATTCTCTCTTGACACCTTTCATCATCCTGGACATTCCATGTACTTGATGACATGGTCTGCCACATGTCCTTGTAGACGTATTCACCATTATGTCTCATGCCGACATGGTATACCATGTCCTTGTAGACGGGTCTACCGATGGTCTTCCACATGTCCATGTTGACGCGGTATGTGCTTCCATTGTGGTTCACTGATGGTTTGACGTCTGTAGATGTGGGTCACGCTATATGTCCATATGCCGATGTGGTGTGATGACATGTATCTCCTGACAATAGCCATCGATTCTCTCCGTGATCCGATGGTCCTTATTCATTCTATATTTTTGGCTTCAAGTATTTCAAATCTCAAACTAAAAATCTGAAGTGAGATTTTTTCCAAAGCTTAACCTCCTAGCATATTTATACCCGAGCTAAATGTTGTTCATCTATCATGATCCTATATCGATGGATTGATATGTATGTGATGTATCTCTTCTAACTTTAACTCTATCCTTCCACTTAGAATGATCCAACAAATAACAAAATTCACATACAATGAGATCTCGTGATATTTTACGTTTCTTATTCTATCCTTCCACTCAAAAAATGATTTGGATGGTCACTGAATTTGGGTTTGATTCGACCATCGACGGTTATTCTCAGATAATAAAATTTCAACCCTCAGAAATCAATTTATCCTATCCTTCCAATTTTAAAATGATCTAATGGTTGACGGGAATTCAGGTTTGATATGATGGTTGACGGTATTCGATAATCAAATTCTCAACCCTTTCATCTTTTCCTGTCCTTCACTAAAATGTGATCCAACGATCATGAAGACTCTCGAATAAAATTAATGATCAATGATGATTTCAAAACCACAACTTGCAAGTGATTTAAATTGTCACCAAAAATCCACAATTTGAATTTGTGCATTGCCAGGACCACCACAATCACGATTTGAGGATATAAGATCTAACGGTCCCCTCGGCCACTGCTGGATTGGAAATAGCATGATATTTCATTCTCCTTTCGACTTCCACAATTCATCCATGTCATTGATCCGGCTAATCGCGTATCCATGGTTATTAATCTTATATCTGAATTAAACTAATCATTTGTTGGATCAACCAGAGTTGTCGATATTCGAGTCTATGAGATCCGACGATCTATGAATTCAATTTCTGCGGATTGAACTAGCAGCTGCTTAATTATCCTTTCGATCTTTAAAATCTATCCCTACCATTGATCTAGCGTTTTCACATCTGAGGGTCACAAATCAATATGAATTAATATGATCACTTGTTGGATCAACCACAATATCGAATTGAAGCCCTTATCGAGATCCGACCATTCAGGACCAATTGTGGGTTAGGAACTAGCTTAGTTGTTTAACTTCTTTTCGCTTCCACAATCTATCCTCGCTGCTGATCTAGCTTGTAAATATAATGGTCACGACCTCCACGGTCTCCTCAAGCCATTGATCACTATACACCAATGTACTATATGAGAGATCAACACCATCACCACTTGGATCGTATTAACTAATGAGGCCTCTCACTCTGAGATTATACTTTTCCTTCCAAGATTTGATCTTCATACAATTCACTTCTGTTGTTCACTCCTCCTCATGAGATTTTGATCTTGCATATTGTTCATTCCTCCTCCCGTGAGCTTGTTTTTCTTTGATTCTCGGGAGATTTGATATCTTCATATTGTTCTCTCCTCCCGACTTACGCCAATCTCTACATATTGTTTGACATCTTCTACTAATTAATAAACTGTGGACATCAATGACAATCTCATATGTGGTAATTCATCATTAACAAAATCATCACATCAATCATTACATCACGACAATATGTCCAACATGTTACAAGGCTTATGCTTAAGGAAATTATTTTAGATGGTTCATTTGAGAGCAATATGGATCTAACATTGGGCCAAAGATGCAAATATGAGACTCCACAATGATTACACTCCATAACAAGATTCCTTCCATGTATTTCACGAGCCTAGAAGGTAATCTTGTTTTTTCACATTTAGAGTCTAAAAAAATGTAAAAAGAAGAACCAAGGAGGTTCCTTTGTAAATGTGTTGAACCTGCACAAAATAGTCCAGCTAAACAATAATACACACATTTGTAGAGAGAATTTGGAGAAAGAAGAAGAAGGGAGAGAAAATGAAGAATTCTCATTAACCCTATTCACACTCAAAGAGTGAATAATTTACAATAGATATGTGATACATGAGTAACTAATGATGCGTCATAGTGGTGTTCTATAGTGATTTGTACACACACTAGTAGTTGCAGTAAATTGCCACCTAGTCTAGTCTCTCAAGCAGCTACGAGAATGAACTGCCACCTAACTAAGTTAACTAATCAACTAGTCTTCGCTAATTGATCAATAAAGAGTATTGAGGAGTTAAATCAGGAAAGCAAGGGTAGCCGTATTAGTCTAGTATGATCCTTAACAAGTGCGATTAGTTGGTGATTATCCCAATGTTGCATGTAGACAAAACCAATGTAGCATCTTAAACTCAACTCAACTAGTCAAACCGGCGTCAACTGAAGAGAATATTCTCCTAATGGGAATACATCCCCTAAATATAGGAAATTGTATAATGACTAATTATGACTAATAAACAAGGAAATAAATCAGGTGTGTGAAGTAACTCCAACACCCCCTAAATATCATCGCGGTGAAAATAAACAATGGGTTCCGGCAACGAGGCCATGTTAGGGTACCCAAATACAAAATATACACCTAAATAAATGAGGAAAGAGGAAAACCTCATGGTAACCCCAAGTTACAATGTATATAAAATAAATAAATGAGAAGTGAATGAAAACCGCTGCTAAGCACCTTATTGTCCTTCACTCCAACAAGACCTCACAACTGCGTGTTTGTGCTCGCTGAAGATTTTGTTGAAGATGTAGATGTCCCATTTATATGATGAAGTATATGCACCATTGAGATAACCTGGTTACATTTCAATTTGATCTTATTTTAATTAATATTATCTAAATAAAAGTTTGATGAAACTTTGAAAAATTTGTGCGCCCTAAGTTTCTAAAAAAAAATGTTGAAATTTTTTTATATATAAAAAAAAAAGAGTTTGAATGTGGTAATGTTGGTGTCTTGTTATTAATAAGTTGTTTTGAAATTTGGATATTTCGAGATGAATTCAAATATCCAATATGTTTTTGCAAAGTTTTCTCAAAAAATATCATAATAGAGTCTGACGTGTATGGCTCTCTTTTGTTCTCGAGATGGCTGCATTTCATATTGAAAAAGTGTCTAGATGTGACTCGTGAGATGCATACCATATATATTCCACATGAATTTAAGAAAACAAATATTGTCGGAGTAGACATCATCTTCAATTATTGAATAAAATTTCGCGAAATACTTTTGTGTAGAAGTCTCTTCAAACCGAGATGATTTATCTTCCAAAGGGTTTCTTTTCTACATTCTCTATATTTCCAATCCCCTGCATGCAGTATTCACAATCTTCTTTATTCCTAAATAAACCTCCAAGCTGCTCCATAAATCATTTGGAGGAATTTTGTGAGTCATCATATACTTGATGGATAATTTCCGGAGAAATAAAATAATAGAGGATACATCCTATGGCAATATCTTGTCTACTGAGAAAGTCATTTTTCTCATCGAAAGAATCAAGCTCCACTCTCCATTGCCATAGCTATTTGGTACAATCCTCTCGTGCATCTAAGTTGAAGTGAAATTTTTGGCTTCCATTCTAAACAGTTATGAGGTGTGAGGAAGTATTGCTGGTGAGTAAAATATAAATTCCATATTTTCTGTGTTCAATCTTCGCACTGCAAAAAAAAATTTGTGTAGCTTTTTCTTAGCGATGTCGGATTTGATACCATGTAACTGTGAAACCCATACATAATAGATCTATATAAACAATAATACACATTTTCAAAGAGATAATTTGAGAAAGAAGAAGGAGAGAAAGAATGGAAAAATTTCATTAATCAGATTCCACACTCAAAGAGGAATAAATTCATAATAGATATAGGATACATGAGTAACTAATGTGCCATAGTGGTGTTCTAGAGGATGGACACACAACAGAAGTTACTGAGTAAACCGCCACTCTATTCTAGTCTCAAGTGCCATTTCTGAGTGAAATGCCACTTAGTTAAGTTAACTAGTCAACTAATCTTCGGTTAACTCGACTCAACAAAGAGTAGTGAGGATTTAACCTAGGAAATCAAGGGTAATGTGTCAAGAGATAGTGACGATCCTAAAGGCAATTGTAATAGCTGGTGATGATCCCAATGTTGCATGGTGACAAATCCAATGTAGCATCTAAAACTCAATTCAACTAGTCAAACCTAAGTGTCAACTGAAAGAGAATATTCTCTGGGTGGAATATTCTCCTCTAAATATAGGAGATTGATAATGACTAATTATGACTAATAAAAAAAAATGAAAACCTTAGGAAAAATAAATCATAGGTGTGTGTGAAGTAACTCCAATACCTTTTTCTGCCACCAGTCTAGTCGGGTTAGAAAGGGTTAAAATTATATCGAAAATATGTCTCTTTAATACCATTTTAATGAGTGTAATTGAGACAAGATCACTTGTCAATATTTTCAATTTTAAGGATGGACTCATAGCCTTTTTCTTAGTTTAGTCTCCTTTAGCCTTAAAAAATATAAAATATAACTTAGGAGAACTCTCCAAATGAGACAACTCTCCCGAGGCATACCTTTTCTAGAATAATCAGTTTGGAAAAGGGTTAAACTCATGTCAATAGATGTTCTTCACTAATTCTTAACAAGTGTGAAAGGAACAAGGTCACCGAGAAATTTTTCATATTTAGGGAGTCTAAAAAGAGCTTAACTATGGACTCCTCCTCCTAGTAGGGTTTCCTTTCTCGTATAATCCTTAAGCATTCCAAAAAGAGATAAACCAAAACCATGATGAATGTTCCTTTTCTAACATTTAGTCCTCGGGTCCAAAAAGGGTTAAAATTACATTGAATACTCTTTCTAGTGAACCAAAGTTCCTAGAGCATACGTTTATTTGTAAAATTAGCCATCTAGACCAAAAAAGGGGTAATCTATCACTGTCGGAAAGATGTGCCTTCAAATTTGAGTTTTACAGCATGAAGGGAAGAAAGATCAGTTCATAACATTTTCAATTTTGGAGAGTTTGAAAAGGGCTTAAAGAAGACTCCTGTGGGGATACTTTTCTCAAGTAATACACCATTAGATGCTTCCTTCTCAAAAATTTAAATCACACCTAAAGACAACAAAGCATGCTTATTAGGGAGTCCTACTCAAGGCCAAGAATAATGATTAGCAAGAGGAATGTAGCTTCAATATGTAATCATAGCATGACTAACAAATAATCCCAATCCTATAGTCAAGACCTGCCAACATGGACACCAATATGCAACTAGGATCTACTTAGGACATCCATGTAGAGGTAGGCTCTACCACTCAATTATGACACGCCTAAAGCAACTAAGAAGGTTATGTGTCACACCTCAGTGGGATTGATCCGATGGAAAAGGGGAAAATTCAACATCATGGAGAAAGTTGGGAGTGACAACCTACCCTTATGCAAAAGGTTGGAAAAAATGACTTTACCATGGGATGATATAAATGCAACCCATCTCAAAAAATCACCAAAACAAAAGGAAAAGTCCATCGAATGACCTAAAGAGAACTCGTTAAAGGTTCCATCGAAATGTGTGAAAGTGAAAAAGGGGACCAAAATAGGGAAAAAAAGGCCAAAAAAAAAGTCTATAAATAGAGTTTGACAACTCTATTTTACCATTAAAATTTGGAAATTAACAAAAAGTAAAAAACCCTTTATCAAAATGTGAATTTCGAGAGCTATGGTGGACGAAAAAACCCTCCCACTTGGACCAAGTAAGTACAAATCTCTCTTCCTTTTAAATTCATTTAATTGAATTCAATTTGTTTTGGGAGGCGTGTGCCCTTGTAAAAGGGCCGTGTCTGCATGTATGCAGGAAAGTAATAAACAACCCGGAAAGTACATATGCGATTATTCAAACTATAGATCACATATACCTCCTTTTGTATTGAAAAAAAAATAAAACACAAGTATTAAACCCTCTCCAATTTTTGTGTGTGACAAGATGTATGTGCACTAGAGAGAGAGGGAACATGAGGAGTTGGACATCTTGGTCGAGGTGGAACCTGTGGTCATTGCTATGCTAAAACAATGTGGCTTATGGAAAAATTTTCATTGTCCATTCATGAGGGCACAATCGAGGCTGCTCAATGCTCTCGTGGAGTATTTTGATCCTCGGCTAGTAGGCATTCATGTTAGAGGGTCAATCACTGACCCCAACCATGGAGGACATCTACTTTTGACCAACCTCTCTAGGAGAGGGGAACCGTGAACTTGAGGACTTTTCCTCTAGGGCCATACAACATAGAGTATTACATTGTGATGCATTGTGAGGTTGGTACCAAGAAAGTAGGTTCTTAGGTTCCAATTCACAATATTACTAGCCTATCCCCTGTGGAGTCATTTTATTCATGATCGAAATGGATTACTGATGCATAAGACTCCATCAGTCTCTCATGCATGCATTCACCATGCAATTCAGTGCTTGAGGAGACAAATCTTTGATCGGAGTATTGGTATCAAATTCTAAATTTCTCTTACATATGCATAATTCGATTTGGCCCTCTTACTTGCACATTTTGCCAAGCCATCACTGAAGTTGATCTTCTAAAAACAAAATTTTGAAGATGTATGTGCCCTACTCCACTAATGCCCACATACACACTCCTGTTTTCACTACTCACACCGCATGTGTATGCTTGTTGCACCACTACAGCCCCCATATACTTACAAAAGTTGCAAGGAATTCATTGATATTGTGGGCTATTCGGTATTTTCCCAACTAATACACCGCTTCTAGCCTGGCCACCTAACCTAATAATTCATCCTTTGCTCATATGGGTAAAAGGAGGTGTTGGGGTCTCATTCCACATCTAGATATAAAAACAATGAAACTATGCATGTTTCACATCCCTCCTTTCCCCAAGCATTTGCAACATTGTTGTGAGAATTGCCTCATAATTCCCATTTTTCCCTTTTCCCTCCATCATAAAACCCTATTCCATTTCCTAGAGAGAGGTTGAGATGAGAGGATAAAAAAATATGTGGAGGTGAACTTAGAGATTGGTGAAGAGGATATCGGACCAAAGCTCCAAGGAGAAGTAGTCACATTATTAGGTAATCATTGTATTATCAATAAAAGAAGTACTTTTCCTATTCCAGAACATGATGTGTTGAATGTTTGCATTTTTTTATGTTTTTATTACTAAACATCTAACCCTATTTGCGATATGTGCACGCAGCTTTTTGTTTATCCGTCTTTGAATGCAGCCAACCTTTGGGGGGAGGTTTGCAGTCAACGAAGCCTTCAAGTGAGAGAGGATCGTCACCGAATGCAGAGTAAAGGTAGAGTTACCTGATCCTTATTAATTTACTTTCTTGCATAAGTCTCGGGTATGTTTGGGGTATTTAGAAAAGTAGGATACTTTTAAATGATTATTTATTCATTTAATTTATAAACCTCGTGTACTATAGGGGTTTTTTCCGCCAGCGGTAATTGGTGACCATACTAGGGAAGCTTCTAGGGTTTTTAGGGGATTTTGGGTGTGATTGGTTTTATACATTTTGAGTTTATTTTTGAGTCTACTAAGTCTTTAATGGATTCTGGTCACATGTTGGTGTCATACCAGTTCTCCTTTCCCTGTCAGTTTGTTGTGTTAGTTGAATCTATTAAGGGATTATGGTCACCTATTGGGGCCATGAATTGTGTATTCATCAATTTCTTCTTTTAGCATATTTTGTTGCTTCGCTTGATTGGAAAAAAAATATAAAAAACAACTTATTTTGTTAGGTCTCTTCGCTCTTGGCATTTTCTTTGCATAGTTGTTTGAAAAAGAAAAATAAATTAGCACAGTGTTGTGTTACTTCTCATCTTGAAAGAATTTCAAAAAGAAAAAAATAAGAAATATAATCCTTCTTTGCTAGTGTTCTTATAAAGTTTATTTTTCCATGAGTCAACAACAACATCACAGTAATTTCCATATCCTTTGTGTTAAAACAAGCCATTTAAAATCAATGCTAAATTTTAAAATTAACTCAGACTTTTTATGTCTAGGTAATAATTAACTAGTTTAGGGTTAGAGCCTGAATTAGGTTGGAGAGGAAAATCTTCAAGGATTTTAAACAAAATATCGACGATCTAGGGAGTGTTAGCCGGGTTGACGTGGAAAGTTATTCGGGACTTCTCTAACACAAGGGCAAAACACAAGGTCACGTGAGGAAAGGTGATGAAGATAACCCCTCCAACCATACTAAAAGTATAGTGGGGAACACATATTGAGGATCTTCCATGAGATACTATCGTTTCCATTTTCCTACAGAGCTTCATGAACCTTGAATCATCTGTTTGATATCCTCAGTTGTCTTCCAAGCCACTTTCTTTCAATACCGGGCTTGTGAGGTTTCAAACTTGTTATCTCTAGGGACCTAACCTCATAGTTAGAATATTATATTCCGATGTAATAAAGGCCAATATTAATAAGGTCCTAGCAATAAGGAAGAATAAGTTGAATGTAAGAAGACTCCATAGACCTTTCCTATTCTAGAAGGATCTTCCTCTGTGATGGTTCTTTTGATAGATATATTTAGTATAAACAGAAGTAGAGGTATGAGAACTATTTTCCTCGATATTATTGTAATAGAGCTCATTTCTCGACTGGAGGTTTCCCTCAAAGAGGCAAGTGAACATTTCTCAAGAATCAAAAGTGCCCATTCCGGTGTTATTTTGGTATCACATTGGTATTATTGTGGTGTTATTCTAGTTATATTTGTTCCTCCTGGCCATTTCTAGCATTTTATTTATGTTTTGCATACTTTTATATTTTGGGAAGACATAAGTGGTGTCAGGCACTTTCCCTTTAGAAAATTGTGGGTAAAGTGTTTTTCCAGGGTAGAGACGTATTATGACATCTTTAAGCTACATAAATATCTATCGCTACATGCATAAACCCATGGTCGTGGATTCATACACATAGGAAATATAAGTGTTACTTAAGCACACATCTATTGGCCACCTTGTAACCCTTTGTTGGCAGGCACTTCTTCTCGAAAGTGGTAGCATATCATACATCACCAGATACGATCGACTTAGATTTCCTAAAGCCCTTTTTAGATAAACAGATCCGTCGTCTAACTGCTATATTTCCACCGAGAAAAAACACTCGTGAAGATACTCTAACACCAGGTAGCTCAGTAGTATGGCTAAGGTAACGATCTAGCCTCCTTAGTTGGTGCCTGTAGATATTGGTCCGAAAGTACTATTGTTGGACCCCATAGATATATTAGAGAGCTATACACAGGGAAACCCTTATCTTATAGAACCTCCTTGAATACCTAACCTTTGGGGACGTAAAACAAAAACAAAACAAACAAGATCTATTACTGCAACTATGTGTGAGCTGCCAAATCACTACAATATTTATTCCCCGATTACATTTAACATCACTACAATATTCTTCGCACTGCAGTATTACCTGTGTGTAAAAAATAAAAAATTCTCGGATTTTATTGCACCATTATTTGAGACCTATTCCATTGAATTATCTCTTCTCCCTTATCACATTCATACCTATCATTTTTTCAGCAAAATGTTTGACCTCACCTCACTCTTTCCCTCGTCATCATGGCCCATCCCTATAGCCAAGACCTGGAAGCCTACTTCAATACCTTTGCAATCTAATTTCACAGACCCAACAAGAAGTGAGAAAAATAAGTGCCAATATTTCCACCATCAATAAAACATGCATTCTTCCATCGCCACCTCAATCGAGGAACTCCAAAGAAGCCCTCAAACAATACATTACTACCTAAAATTTGAATATGTCGCCTAATGATCTCGCATTCAAGCCGATATCCCCTCAGTGAAATCCCTCTTTATCTGATCCGCCTTTGCATACCGAAGCTTAAATTTTCTCTCATTCCCATAATACTCATCCCCATCACTTTGAGCATGACCTACTTCCCATGGGAAGGACCAAATTTGATGGCTTGGACCCCACTGGTTGTGTAACCTAAATGGAACATTATTATTTATCTTTGTATGACATTACAGATGACTTGGACAAACTCCTATGGTTCTCCATCTAGATCAAGAATGTTGGCAATGGTGGTAATGGAGAAAAACTCATCATTAAGGGTATGTTGTTTGGACACACTTTGTGGGAGAGCTTTATGAATGCTTTAACATTGACACCAACCATTTAAAGCCGCTTGGACAAAGTTGAAACAATCAAAAAATGTGGAAGACTTTATAGCTGCTTATTTTGAGGACTGGCTTTTCGTGACAGAGGGGCATGTCTCGATCTTTTTTGTAGAATGTATTAGTGGCCTCAAGGATGATTTGTGCCCATGTCTCATGGATCGACCACAAAGTTGGGTAGAGGCTACTAAAAGAGCTAAAGAAGCTACAATAGGTTGTCTCTTCTCAAAATGGAAACCCTATTTTATTCCTCACACTAAACCAAGAAATCCCACTCATCCTTCTACCCCAATTAAAGATCCAAAAATTGACTGTGGCCAAAATAGTTGAACGCCAACTCAAATTCCTTTGTTATAATTGTATTTAGAAAAATATTTTTCTGGGACACAAGTGTAGGGAACAAAATATTTGTATGACCATCTCTGAGGATGTTTCGTGAAGAGATGTTGAACTCCTCGCCTTGTGCTCTGGGTAAGCACTGAACCCACTGACATAACCCTCCCTCCCTGATCCTCCTAAGCTCTAACCAATCATTTCCCTAAAATGCTCTCATCGGCTTCTTCGATCCCCAAACCTCAAGCTAATTGGCTACACCAATAATAGGGAAGGTCATCGTTCTTGTTGATAGTGGAAGCATCGATAATTTTATTCATCATCAACGCATTGCTCAAGAAACTAATTGCTATATTCATGCAATCAATAATTTTGAAATCATGATTTCAATGGCCAGTCCATGAAATGTGGAGAGGGCATCATGGAAATGCTGTGTCTCCAAATTGGTGACTACCACCTAAAATCTCATATCTTTGCTATTGACATGGGAGGTTGTGACATTGTGTTGGGTGCAGACTGGCTAAGGTCTTTGGTTCCCATTCTCATGGATTTTAAGGAATTAACCATGCAATTCAACTAGAAGGGCCAATAATATAAGTTCCAAGGCATCATCATCGGTTCCCCTAAGATCATTAGTTCCCATCGCATGGAAACGCTTCTCAAAAAATTTCATTATGACATTATTTCCCAACTCCATGCCATAAAAGAAACTAAGACACCCTCTGTGCCATAGGACCTCCAATCCATCCTCTCTAAACACCAAGTGTTTTTTTCCACTCCCTAGGGACTCCCTCCTTCCCATGTTTTTCATGATCATTCAATTCCCCTTGTTCCCAGAATCCTTCCTCCCAATATCTATCCCTATCGTCACCCCTTTTCCCAAAAAAATGAAATTGAGAAAATGGTTCAAGAACTGCTTAACGTAGGTGTTATCCACCCTAGTACGATCCCCTACTCTTCTCCTGTGGTCATGGTCCTGAAGAAATAAGGTTCTTGGAACATGCGTCCTAGATTATGCACCCTCAACAAACTCACCATTAAAGAAAAATTTCCCATTCCTGACATTGATGACCTCTTGGATGAATTGAGTGGCGCCCAGTTCTTTACTAAACTTGATATTCATTATGGCTACCACCAGATTCGTATGAAAGAGGCAAACATTCCTAAGACTACCTTTAGAAATCATGAGAGCCACTATGAATTTTGGTCATGCCCTTTTGCTTGTGTAATTCTCCATCCACTTTCCAAAGCCTCATGAATCATGTATTTCATCCTTTTCTTCGTCATTTTGTCTTAGTTTTCTTTATGATATCCTCATCCATAGAAAAACCTAGACAGACCATCTTTCTCATGTGGATCGAGTTCTCCATCTACTCTCTCAGCACCAACGTTTCCTTAAACAATATAAATGTGCTTTTGGCACCTCAAAAGTCGAGTACTTGGGTCATCTTGTTGGCAAGGATGACGTTAGGGTGGATACTAAAAATATTGAACCTATGCAAGACTGGCCTCACCCAAAGACTCTCAAAATCTTGTGTGGATTTCTTGGCTTAACAGGTTATTATCACAACTTTGTTAATAATTATGTAAATATTGCGACACCTCTCACTGCACTCCTTAAAAATAATTCTTTCACTTGGACTCCAATAGTTTTTCAGGCTTTTCAAACCTTGAAGATGGCCATGTGCACCACCCCAGTCCTGGCCCTTCTTGATTTCACCAAGACCTTTGTCCTGGAATGTGACACTTCAAGGAAATGAATTGACGTTGTCCTTATGCAAGAGGGTTGGCCTTTGGCCTTTACCAACAAACAACT
>SNQJ01S0167696.1:644-11831 GCA_010110895.2 Picea sitchensis
ACTTCAATAAAAATACATGGAATCAAAGGAAAGAAAATTATTCAACAACTAGACACCAAGGATTAAGACCGAAAAGAATTGAGTTTGGATGGATAGATCATCAACAATGGAATGAAGAAAGCAGGAACATAAAAAAATCATATTACTTGGTTTCATCACATGTGAATCCTTTAAATGCAAATCTTTGAGGACAAATCTTTTTGAAGGAGGGTACTATGTTATGACCCAAGGGGGGCATATATATGGCTAAATGTATATGATATGACCCTAAGGGGGGGCATATATATGGCTAAATGTATATGATATGACCCTAAGGGGGGGCATATATGGGCCTAAATGTACATGTAATGTGTAAACACATATGTAATAGGGTTGGCCTAGTGATAAAGGGGCCTCATGTGCAAGTGTGAATAGTTATATATAAGAGATCATGTATTCATTATTGGGGGGTGAATTGTGAAGTATGAATGGTATTTGGTTATTTGGAGGGGGTTCCCCTATTCTTTAAGGAGTTATTGTGTAACTTATCTATATTGGAGTTGTGCTCCACATTGACATTCTATACATAGTGTGTACTTTTGTCATTTTATGATATTTTGAGCATTTTGGATCATAACAAGAAATGCCAAAAATCATAAAAACATCAAGCGTTATTTGTAAGCAATGTCATCATGGAAAACAATCAAGGGTGAACTTCGAAACAAAGGAATATGCAACTTCTCAGCCTTTTGAACTTGTACATATAGATCTTTGTGGACCATCAAGGACTAAAAGCTTGTAGGGAGAAAGGTACTTCATGTAACTCATTGATGACTATTCAAGAATGAATTGGGTTACTTTCCTAAAAAATAAATCTGAAGCATTTGACAAATTCAAGGAATTCAAAGCTCTAGTTGAGAATGAGACAGAGATGAAAATAAAAATTGTAAGGTCAGACAATGGAGGTGAATTCACATCCAATGAGTTTGTGTAATTATGTGAAGCACGTGGAATAAAAAGACAATATACAACAATAATAACTCCTCTACAAAATGGGGTTGTTGAAAGGAAAAATAGACATGTACAAGAAATTGTTAGAACGATGATAAATGAAGCAGGTCTATTATAAAGTTTTTGGAGAGAAGCAATTTATACAGTTGTCTATATCCTAAATAGAGGACAGATCAGAATCAAGAGTGACAAGACACCCTATGAACTATGGAAAGGGCGACCAACATCTGTCAAACACTTTAGAATTTTCGGGAGCAAGTGTTACATCAAACGAGACGATGAGGAATTACGAAAGTTTGACTCCATATCAGATGAAGGAATTTGTCTTGGATAATCATCAAGAAGCAAAGCCTATAGGTGTTACAATAAAAGGTTGCAAAAGATTGTTGAAAGTATTAATGCCATAATAGATGAAGAAATCAAGTACACTAAAGAAGAAGAAGATGAACATGAAGAAGAAGAACAATAAAATGAAGAAGAATGGAAAGAAGAAGCGAAATGCCCGGATACACAAACACCATCAAGGTTTGTACAAAATAATAACCCAAAAAACCTAATTCTTCGTGACAAAAATTCTAGAAATCAGACAAGGAGGAAATTGGAAAACAGCTTTGAGCAGATGAATCTCTCCTTATTGTCTCAAGTAGAACCTAAATGATTTATAGAAGCTTGGAATGGTCATCATTGGGTGAATGTTGTGGAATAAGAGTTAAATCAGATTGAGAAAAATGAGACTTGTGAGCTTGTCCCAAGACCCAAGGATAAAAATGTGATCGGAACTAAATGGGTATTCAAGAACAAGTTGAATAAAAATGGAAAAGTAGTAAGAAATAAATCAATACTGGTATGTAAAGGGTATGCTCAAGTAGAAGGCATTGATTTTGAAGAAACATTTTCACATGTTGCAAAATTAGAATCCATTAGGATGTTTTCAGCACTTGCAAGCTTTAAGAACTTCAAAATATATCAAATGGATGTCAAGTCAACATTCATGAATGGAGATCTAGAGGAAGAAGTGCACATAGAACTACCTGAAGGTTTCCTATTGTCATAAAATGAAGACTATGTTTGCAAGTTGAAGAAAGAATTATATGGCTTAAATCAAGCTCCCAGAGCATGGTATTCAAGACTTGACAAGTACCTGCAGCAACAAGGTTTCAAGAAGGGAACAACAGACAACAATATCTACATCAAAATAAATAATACAAAAATGTTGATCATTATAGTATGTGTATATGATATTATCTTTGGAAGTAATGATGATGAAATAAGAAAAATGTTTGCAGAAGAAATGAAAAAGGAATTTGAGATGTCCATGCTTGGAGAATTGTTATTCTTTTTGGGACTGAAGATAACTCAAACCAACAAAGGCATATTCATTGCTCAAAACAAATACATCAAAGAGATGTTGAAGAAGTTTGAGATGGAATATTGTAATCATGTCAGGACACCCATTGTCACTTGATGTAATCTTAGCAAGGAGGATGAATCTAAGGAAACTGATCAATATCTGTACAGGTCAATGATAGGCAACCTACTTTATGTGACAGCTTCAAGGCTAGACATAATGCAGGTCATAGGGATAGTTGGAATATTTCAAGATGCACCTAAGGAAACACATGTACAGGCTGTCAAACAAATATTTAGATATTTAAAGGGTACTTTGGACTTTGGAATATGGTATCCAAAAGGACAATACTTTACTCTAACAACATATACTAATGCATATTCACTACAACAAAACATGAAATTAGCTCCTAAAATAGCATCGGAATTTAGTATATTTCAATTCACGTATTGGACACCTTTTATGGCACAAAACAGGGTGCAATCTGCACTGTTTATAATTGCGCCAGCTTTAGCGTCGGATTTAGCACTGGAAAAATAGCACCGTGTCAGGTTTATAGTCAGGAATAGCGTCGGAAATGATGCCATAAATAGCGCTAGATGTTGCCTCCAATTTTGCTTCCAAGTTTGATTTTGGTTTGACTTCCAGTTTTACATCCAGTTTTTCTTTTGATGTGACTTCCAATTTTGCTTCCAGTTTGGCTTCTGGTTTGGCTTCTAGTTTTACGTCTAGTTTTGCTTCCAGTTTTGCTTCCCATTTTTCTTCTAGTTTTACTTCCCATTTTTCTTCCAGATTTGCCTTTGGTTTGGCTTCCAGTTTTGCTTCTAGTGTGGCTTCCAATTTTGCTTCCAATTTTTCTTCCATTGTTGCTTCTTTTTTTGCTTCCAAAAATACTTCTTGTTTTGCTTACAATTATTAATTTAATATGTTTTATTTCAATTTAATTAGTTAAATATATCATGTCTCTTAAATAACTTATATGATTATACAGTAATTCATATAAATGCGTTTAAAATATTTTATAGGATAACATTTATAAAGAATTTTTAGGGAAATGGACATCCATACAAATTAACAACATAATTATACTTATTAAATCTCCATCAAAATAGAATCTACAACATCCAGTATATATAAAATAACAAGATAATTATTATAACATGATCATCATATATAATTAAAATAAGTGAGTCAAATATCTATAATTTAAGTGAATTTGACAACATCCATCATGAGCAGTAAATAAAAACCATCATAGGTAATAAATATGCATCCAAAAATCATCAACCACTTTAAATATGTAAAAATTGACGAGTCAATACCGATAAGACCATCATCATATATAACTATATCAAGTGAAAGTCAAATATGCCAGTAGATCAATAACATGTGAAAATGATACATGCCCAACAATCGACATAAGTCAAAATGATACATCATGTACAAATGATATAAATAAAAATGATAAATAATGTAAGACAAAATGATACAAGTCAATATGATATATCATGTCCAAATTATATAATTCAAAATGATACAACTCAATAATATGGTACTGGAAGCTGTGAAAACGATACATATGATAGTAACCATGAAAAGATGCATTATAACAATATATCAAAAAGGATCCATGATGCAATCTATATGATCATGAATTTCACTGGTTGCTACTAGCAACTGCCTCATCATCATCATCACCATCGTGATCATGATCATCATCATTAGTAGCATCATCGGCCTCGCTGTCATCTGTATATGTTTCATCATGAGCATCATCTACCATCTCAGCATCGGACCCAACTTCATCTGGATCTATTTGATGAGGATGATCCAGATCTTTTGGAAGATCCTTGTTTTGTAAAAAAAAAATTAGAATGAAAAGTTATTATTTATTTCATGCAATAATTAATTTCTCTATTATATATCTAATATTACAACATGTGTTATAACAAGATTTGCCTCACCCTATGCAATCTTGCACAGAGGGCCTTATTCCATTTCCCTATGCAGACTTATCTTCCCTGTTGATAAAATCCAGAGACAAAAATTAATATTTTTCCACATATATGCATCTTGCACACTATACAGCATGTGTATACGCGGGTTGCTCCACTACAGCCTGCGTACATCGGGATTTGTGCCAAAAAATGAAATTAAATGTAGGGGTTTCCATGTCATGACAAGAGATCTCTGATCCTTGGCCTTCCATATACTGGAAACGTTTTGACTCGGCCCTTCAGTTCCATTTTGAAGGCTATAAAGAGGCCAATTCTGAGCTATGGAAAGAAGAGAAAGAATTCAATTTTGAGAGAAAAGTTACTCTGGAGAAATTATTTAGTTCATATTGAGTTTGCATACCTTTGTCCTTTAAGTCTGAACACAGTGTTCATCCCCCAAGCTCTTCCCTTATTAATTGAGAACCTAATTCTTTCTCTCTTATGAGCTTGCCTTTGGTGGAGGATTGAAGTGGTGGAGGCCCAGCTGGAAGGAACTTAGTTTCTCGGTTCTGAACCGTGCCGACACAAAAGTCTGTAACATTTTCACTTATGTTGTTCATTTATTAATAGAAATACTTTTTCCGGTCCAATTGATATCTTGCAAATATATGAGTTATTATCCATGCGCGTATTTGTTATGTTTATTAATGGATTATGCTATCTAATGTGCTGACCTTTTATATTACCACCATATGCTTGCTTTGTTTTTTTCTTGAGAACTTGTCATAGGTACATAGTTTTGGGTTGAAGTGCTCAACGGTGGACTTCATCGAACATCTGGACGAGGTAGGATTCTTACTTATCTCGTTTTCATATTGGTTTATATAGCATGTTATTGGGATAGAGTTGATTTCTGCAGTCATTTATGTCTGTTGTGGTTTACCCTAGCCATAGAGAGATTTTCCTCGTAATTGAATTTGCGACCATAATAGGGATTGAATCTTCTTTCTTGGGGTTTGGAGTACTTTTCTCCTTAGATTTCTCTTGTTTCTATTGTGGTTCTTGTCGTATCATTTCATGACAACTCCTGTTCAATCTGTGTCTGAGTTTTCATCCTTTCTCCCTTGCTTGGCCTTGTTTTAAAGCATATACATGCCTTTTGCCTTGACAGTCACATACATACATTGTCTGTCTCACTGCAAGATGCGTATATATGCTCTATTTGCCTGAACAGTCGCGTACATCAGTTTTCCTTGTTTGTTTGCTGGGTCTGGTGGTTGTTGGGTGGGATTTAATGTTTGTTGAGTCTTCTTAGGTCTCTGTAGTGCTTGTTGAGTGTTTGTGGGATTACGGGAAGCCCTCTTTTGGTTGAATTTTTGGGCGGAGTCTTTCTCATCATCTTTTCATTTTTTGTTGTCCTTGTACATTGGGTTGGGCGTTTTGTTGCTTGGTATCCTGCTTGAGTTATCTCTTTTTATACACAATAGGGTTATATATCAAGTTACTTTTCAATCCATGCATTTTCAATTTTGTCATATTGAAAATACAAAAAAAAATGGCATTTTGCATTGCTTGGCATTTTTGTCTTTTGAGTATTTTTCAATAGCTTAGTGCATACAATGAAAGATTGCATTTTTACTTCTGAATTGCAGAGTTGAATTTGAAAATTGCATTGGTTTTTAGAAGCATATCATTCATTGAAAGTTAAAGTTAGGACTTTGCATTATTTTTATATTTAATTTTCTTGTAGAGTCATAACACCATGACTTTCACTACCATACCTTTTTGAGTAATCACGGCCATTAAAATCAATGCTATAATTCAAAATTAACTAGTCACAATTTTACTTTCTAGGGTGCACAAACTAGCCTAGGATTTAGTGCCATGGAATAGGATTTTGTGAGTAAACTTATCCAAGGCAATTAAATCAACATATGTGTCTGAGTGAGGGAGTGGAGAAATCCATTGTATAATTGGTAATATCAGGAGGCTCCGCTCACATCGGAGTTAATCACGAGGTCGCGTGAAGTCGGTTGAAGGGATATCCCCCCGATACCTTCCTAGCATCAAAGATATTTCAAGGGATCTATTCATATCTAGGGATCTTGCTAGTGCCTTGACCTCCGTGAGAGGCAGTGCTTTCAAGGTTTTGGGCTTTGCTACCCTACCCATACGGTGGACCTGACTTACGACTGCTCGCATGTGCATTGATTTTACAATGGTTTATTAGTTGCTTGACTTAGGTATCTCATAGGTTACTTGTAGGGATTATTTTGCAGGTACCCTGGGTCAGATAAGGGTCGAACAACACGCAGCCTTTATGGAGGATTACCTCTCCGAGGGGATCTGACTGATTGGTTGTTAAGCCCATGAGGGCCCTTATAACTGATTATGTTACCTCCAATATTTAGTAGGGAGTCTCAGGCCCCTCTTGGGCGAGACATACCTTCTTTAGGGATGGAGGCCACTTAGCCACTTTACCCCATTTGCATGTATATTGGTCGTTTGACTTTTGGTGTGCTCTTTGATTACTAGTTGGCCTTGGGATATATTTTTTATCTTTAGAGTCTTCAGTCCTCGTGGAGTCGGACCAGCCTCCCCGTCGGTCTCGTCGCTTGTTGCAGCTACCACTGGATTTCGAGTCTTTGCCTTCTAAAAGGCGTAGACTTATTAGGAGTGGTACAGACGCATCCACCATTCAGAGTTGTGATTCTACAAGGATGAGTACTGAAACTAGTCTTCAGAACATTGGGATCCCTTCGACTCCCATACCTACTACAATTAATGGCACCCCTTAGACTCCTGCAACCTCTATGGTTGTAGTGCTGGAGGCACCTATCATTATTATGGCTCAGCCTATAGTGAATGCTCAAGCTATCACCTCGAACCCTTTTGCGTCTCTTGGCCACTCACTGGGCTACAATTTTCATTCCATCCCTATGGCTTCTAATCCCTTTTTGTATGGTATGCCCAACTTCACTTCACAGTTTTCGAACTCCATCCCAGCTATTGGCCCTAATGCTAGCATTGGGATTGGGGGCAATACACCGCCCTACACTCCTTTTTCGTTTGGTGGATCTCAAATCCCTCAAATGACTCCTAATATGAGAGGCGTTCCTGATTTTAACCTCGGGTCCAATCCTCCTACTTCTGGGTGGAATAATCAACCTGGCGGACAAGCTTCGGCTCAAGTTCCATCCTATAACCCTACCTTCCCAGTGTATATTTCAACCAATACATTTGGCATGATGAATCCACCTCTATCCTCTAGATTCCCATCCGGAGGAGGTCAGTTTCACACTTTGGGCAACCCCCAACCCGGATCTAATCCAGCTGGGGGAAAATTCTATAACCCTCAATAGAAAATTCCTACTAGAATGATGCCCAACCCACATTTTATGAATCAGCCTGGAGGAGGGCCTTATAATGCCAAACATGTCCATGGTGTTTACCAGAACCCTGGATGGCCTGCAGTTCCACAAGCACAATCTTTCCTGTGAGCTTGGGGCTAGATGTCGCAACCCCATCTCCCTTTTCTAACCACACTTAATCTACCAGACTTGTCTAAGTTAATGAATGACCCTGTTAGTCATGATCCTACATGGCCCCCCATCCCCACCAAGCTTCCTTCGACATTCTAAAGTTCGAAGGTAAGAATGGAGAGGATCCTAGTGATCACATCAGTACCTTTCACCTCTGGTGGTCATTGAATTCCCTTAATGACGATTCTATTTTATTAAGATTATTTCAAAGTACCCTTATCAGAGTTGTTGCGAAATGGTATATTGAGCTACCTAGGGAACATATGGGACTTTTAGTCAATTGGTGATGGTCTTCCTTAACCACTTCCAATTGCCCATTCGTTATGATGTTGGCCTAGAATTGTTGTCAACTTTATGCCAGGATACCGCCACTCATATCTCAGACCCTATCCAGGAGTGGCGTAGATAGAAGAGGTTGATTAAGACCCCCATACCCCCGACATTTCTTTTAGAATGGTTTCTTAAATATTTGCATGCTCCTATCTCGAAGGATGTTGCTACTTTCGGGGTTACCACTAAGGAAGAGGCGATCTTTAGAGCCCAGCAGTTAGACTTGATATATGCTCAGTCTGGGATGTTATACCACCTTCTTCTAGATGCACCGCGGTCAACTTACGACCCTAGGAAAAATCCCAGACCTCATGCCGATGGAATTGTAGGTGTCGTCAATGTAAAGTCTGCAGACTCGGTGAAGAACCATTTGAAAGAGTTGTGTTTAATCTAGTCTGCAGGAGGACCATCCTCATTTGTGTCTTCCAACCCCACTCAGTTGGTGGATGTACACTTTGTGAAATCATCGGCCAACTCAAATGGTAACCAGCAACCAAGAGGGAATAAGAAGAAAGGACATAATAGTCGTAAGGGTGGGAAAAATGGTAATAAACCCAAGGACAATAATAATAATGAGAATACAGGTAATAATGCTAGAGAGGGAAAATGAGAAAGACGTAAGGTGAATTTTCCATGTAAGCGTTGCACAGATGATCACCTTACCCATTTATGCCCCAAACTTGTAGAAGCTGTGAGGCTATTATCTCAATCGCCCGTCGTGCTGACAAATCCATTCCCACATAATCAGCACCTAGCCTCGAGCTCCTCAAACGTCGAAAATGCAGCTGGTGGGAGTCAAAACCTGTCGTTGCAAGATGGGGACCATTTATGTATCAATATGGTTGATGTGGAAGTTAATGTAGCCACTCAATCTCGAGACTATAGCTCTTCACAAGTTGTTCCTGGTCTAGAATCTCCTCCTCCTCCAAAGATGAATTTACAGATTGATAAACCAGAGCCACCGCCTCGTATTCCAAAAGGAATACTCAAGCACTCTACCCATAATCCAAATGCTAGAGCCACCAAGAACTACTCTATTATTGAGGACCTAGGTCAAACACCTTGTGTGATGTCGTCTTTGGAGGTACTCCAGACGTGTCCTTCATAGAGGAATGCCTTACTCTCTACTTTAGGAGCTCTAGAACCCAGTGGCTCAAAAGTTATCAAGTTTGATGTCACAGATGTGAAGCCTCGCTTGCCTTACCATGTGTATTTCCAAATCCACGTGGAGTACTCAAAGTATACCATCAAATGGGTGGTTGTTGATGAAGGCGTTGTTATGTGTGTGATGTCCCTGATCTATTGGAAAGATCTCGGTTCTCCGACTCTTTCCAAGTCATCGAACATGTTGACTTCTTTTGACGATCACTCCTTCCATCCTCACGGTATTCTTCCTTTCTTTCTGGTCCAGTTAGGTGGGAAGACGATAGAGGTGGAGGTAGAGATAGTTGATGCACCTCTTGATTATAACTTGTTACTAGGATCCAATTGGACCTATGCTATGGTCGTTGTCGTATCGTCTGTCTTCTGTACTCTTTGTTTTCCTCATGAAGGGAAGATTGTGACAATCGACCAGTTATCCTTTGTGTACTCTAGTCCGAATGCATCTATTGGACCGTCGATCCCTGTGTTCGACAATTCTCAGTTGGCAACTGAGAATATCAGTGTTGGAATGTATTCTTCCCTTATGGGTACTTTCGACTTCACGGTACTGATTCACCATGTTTATGCCATTTCCAGTAGGCCCGCCTCGACAAGGAGGTCCATTCCTTTCCGCACTTCCTATTTTAGTGATCCATGGACCCTACCTTCCCCTACTTCGTCTTGTGAAGGTTAGTTGCATGTTGGAATGGTCATGCCACTATCGGTAGCAGAGATTATGTATCAATTTGTTCTTGACTATTCCGTCGATCTCGATCATGTTCCCTCGCTGACGGACGAGGAGGATCACGTTCTTAGGCACGTGTGGGCCACTTCATTGTCTTGTTCACATGATTGCATCGATGGGACTTTGCCTTCGAAAAAATCTATCATCAAAGCCATGAATGGTTCCGAAAAACCTTGGGATGATATGCTTCACCGCTCTTATTTTCTCCCAGAGCTTGAAAGAATCGAACAAGACGACTTTCGATCTACTTTGAGTGAGATATTTGGTCACGTCGTAGTTCCACTTGATACGCACAACATTTATGCTGAAGGAAACATGACGATTATTACTCCTACCGTCACGATTGACATCTCTCGTACCCCTGGCAAGGTTGAAAACATAAATATCAGTGTGGATTGTTCGCCAAAAGAAATCTTGATCTACACTGAACTCTTCAAGGAATTTCGAGATGTATTTGCTTGGTCATATGAAGAGATGTCAGGAATTGACCCTCGTATTTCCGAACATGAGATTATAACTTATTCGGATGCTAAGCCTGTTCGGAAATGTCTTAGATTTGTCAACCCTCGAAAGGCCCCTACTATTAAGGCAGAGATGGAGAAGCTACTTAATGTTGGCTTCATCTACCTGGTTCCCTTGACCAAATGGGTATCCAACCTCGTTCCTGTGGATAATCATATTACACCATATCAAAGTGCACATACAATAACAAAATTTCAAATAAGTTACAACTAAGATGTCATTCCAATTATGTAAAACATTCAACAATTCTAATAAACGTTAGTAAAGATCATAAAAAAAATTGTTATGCAATTAACTATCAATTGTAATTTCTATCACATAAGCTTAAGTACAAACCCTCTCCATTTTTTTCTATATATGATTATGTTTTCCTTGAAGATATTTTGAGATTTAACTGGCATATATTTCGTCTTCTCTTATATTTCAAAAATCAATAGGTCTTCATTAGGTCTAGGAACAATTCCACACAGAAGTATGCACTAATCATTACTTTTCCCATGAGTTTTGGCCACTTTTGAAGATTGTCGCTATTTAGACTCATGCAACAAGTGGCATGTTGCTAGTTATAGTGGCTAAAAGGGCGTCGTGACTCTGATTACCAGTGTCTAACCAGCGTCATCCCCCCCCCCC
>SNQJ01S0167697.1:0-20858 GCA_010110895.2 Picea sitchensis
ACCTCACAAGCAAATTTGTTCTTGGAATATTCCACCAACAAATGAGCTTTCCAATCTGTACAGATGTCCATCATCGAACATCCTGCTGGTCGTAAATCCATTAGGAGTGACTAAGCCTATGGTTGGGTGGGAACAGGTACCCCTTTCAACAGTCACTTCACGTTGCCTAGTTCTGATAAGTACTTTCCCTGTTTTATGTGTTGAACTGGAATAATGGATGGATGCTTGGATTTATACATATGTGTATTTATAAATGTTTATGTGTGGAATGGTTATGATATGTATATGCCTCCATATCCTTGTAAACTTACACTTTCAACCAATAGTTTGTGTGCCTAGCTTAGCTCATGAGACTTCCTGGGACATGAGCTTGTAAGACGACCAAAATGGGAGTTATTGTGACGACCTGAACCTATCTGTCCGAAGAGGATGCTTCTTCTCAACCCCTTGTCGAGCGACTGAAATTCCAGACCCATGTCCTTAACCATTTCATGGTAAAAGATCAAGAAGGATAGCAAAGTGTAAGCCTTAAAAAGGAGAGGTCCCTTTGTTTGGAAGATGAGTGGATGAGATCCGTTCGAAAGGACCTATATGACCAGTACCTAGAAACCTTGGGCTAAGCCTAAGGAAGTTATGTCCCCTTGGCTTTGGATCTCTGGAAGTCCAGGACTTCGGAGTATGATCGACCTTACCAGCCTTATACAAGCTTAAGGTAACTAGGAGACTCGCTTTCCCATAATATTGACCAGTAATAGGTGGTTCCCCAGGTGGTCGGGTGAACCTATCTGTTAGGGACCTAACCCCTCACATAGGTAGAATAATATATTTCCATGTAATAAAGGTCAATATTAATAAGGCCTAGCAATAAGGAAGAATAAGTCCAATGTAAGAAGACCTAATAGAAGATTCCTCTTCTAGAAGGATCTTCCTCTAGATTGTTCTTTTGATAGACATATTTAGTATAAACAAGAGTCAAGGGTATGAGAAGTTTTGTGTTGGGTATTATTGTAATAGATCTCTGCTCTACTAGAGGTTGCCCCCTCGAAGAGGCAAGTAAACATTGCTCTCAATAATCAAAGTGTTCTTTCTGGTGTTATTATTGTATCATTTTGGTGTTATTGTGGTGTTTTTTTGGTTATATTGTTGTTCATCTGCCATTTCTAGCTATTTATTTTTGTTTTGCATACTTTTTTATATTTGGAATATTACAAGTGTTGTCAGAGCACTTTCCTTGGCAGAAAATTGTGGGTTAATATTTTTTTTTTCCAGGGTAGACACATACTCCGACGTCTTTAAGCTACAAAGATATGTCGTTACACGGATATACCCACGGTTGGGGATTCATACACGTGGAAATACAAGTGGTACTTAAGCGCACATCTGTTGGCCACCCTTGTAACCCCTGTTGGTACCCCTTCGAGTGGTGGCGCATGAGACAACACTTGTATACGAATCGATCTAAATCTCCTGAAGCCCTCCATAGATAAATCGATCGGCCACTTGACTACTGTAGTGCCACCGAAAACAACACTCGGGAAGATACTCTCTAGTACCTGGGTAGTCGGGTAGTACGACTAAGCGTATGGTATAACCTCCTTAGTTGGTGCCCTGAGATATTGGGTCGAGTACTACTGTTGGACCCCACATGTATATCAAAGAGCTATAGCACAGGGAAAACCCTTGTCTGTAGAACCCTTGAATACCCTAACCCTCGGGAAATAAACATAAATAAAACCAATAAGATCTATTGTCGTGCTACAATATCTTCTGCATTCTTGCTGCAAAATTACTACAAATTTGTTCCCGTTAAGCATTTGGGCATTTCATCACTGTAGTATTCTTCAGGCCAGAGTATAAATCCCGTGGGAACACTTATTTGGGACCTATTCCATTGGATTCCCCTTTTCTCCTTGATTGCAATCATACCCTTCATTTTTAATCCTTTTTGTTTCAGTGGACCCGACCCCTTCCCAGTTTCCCTAATTTTCCGTCTATCCCATTATATTTCTCTGCAAGCACTGATTGTTGTGGTACCTATGACTTCTAAGTCTTTTTTTTGTGGTCCCACCCACCCATTTTTTCCTTACCCGCACTTTCCCTCTCCAAATGGCCACCACTCGCAACCAAGATCTCCAAAATTATGTCAATTAAGCCCATGTCTCCATCTCACATCTCAGTTGGATTCCACCAATTCCCACATTGACACCTTGGAATCGAACCTCACAACCCAATTGAACTCCCTCCAGTCTGTTGTCAATGAATTATGTAACCGCCCTATGGGTCCTTCTTCATCAACACAACCCGATGCTGTTGATTCCTCTCAGTATCCATATTTTCACTCCATCTCCTTTCATCGTGAACCCCGTCTTCCCCGCGCAGAGGTCAATAAATTTAATGTCTTTGATCCTACAATTTGGGTCACTCAAATGGAGCATTATTTTTCTCTGCATTGTATTACTGACGAGTTGGCCGAAATTCGCTATGCTATCCTCTATCTAGATCTTGAACGTTGGCAATGGTGGCAATGGCGCAAAAATTCACGTCACGAGTATATTGCCTGGACCCAGTTTGTTGTTGAGATCTATGCCCGCTTTGATACTGATACCCACTATCTAGGTTGTTTGACGAAGTTGAAACAGTCAGGCACAATGGAAAACTTCATCACTGCTTTTGACCATTTGGCCTTTTGAACATAGGGCATGTCAGATGCGTTCTTCCGTGAATGCTTTATCAGTGGTCTCAAGGATGAAATCTGATCCAAGGTTCTCATGGCCCACCCTCCCACTTGGTTGGAAGCTACTCAACATGCTAAAGAGGCCCAACAAGTTGTTTTTTCCCAGAACAAAAAACCCCTTTTGTTCCTCGCCCTTGACCCACTAATACTAACCCCCCTGTTACTCCCCTCAAGGTATAGAAACTAACTAGGGATGAAATGGTTGAACGCAAAATGAAGGGTCTTTGCTATAATTGTGATGAAAAATATTTTTCGGGGCATAAGTGTAAGGAAAAAAAACCATTTATGGCCATTTCAGAAGATGTTCGTGAAGAGGATGTGACAGTTCCCCTTGTTGAAGAACCGCCCCTTCCCGATGCCACCCAAGAGGCTATTGATCCACTTATTTCCTTGCATGCCCTCATTGGCTTCTCACCCCCCTAAACGCTGATGCTCATTGGCTACATCAAGCACATGAAGGTCATCATCCTTGTTGACAGTGGTAGCACCCACAATTTTATTGATCGTCGCATTGCCTAGGAAACCAATTGCTATATTTGTGTTGTCAATAATTTTCAAATCATGATAGCCAATGGTGGGTGGTGTGAAAATGTTCGTCTCCAAATTGGACATTACCAATTGAAATCTCCTATGTTTTCCATTGACATGGGATGTTGTGAAATTGTGGTAGGTGCTGAATGGTTACTCACTTTGGGTCCCATTTTTATGGATTTTAAGGAATTAACCATGCAATTCCAACATGAAGGAAAAAAGTATCAATTCCAAGGTCTCACAGTTGGTTTTACTGAGATCATTAGTTCCCATCGTATGGTAAAGCTCCTCAAGAAAGGCCACTCTGGTATCATTGCTCAACTCCATTCTATTCAAGCCATTGAGACACCCTCGGTGTATCCTGACCTCCAAGCTATCCTTTCCAAACATCGAGTTGTTTTTTCCACCCCTCAGGGCCTTCCTCCTTCTCGTGGTGTTCATGATCATTCCATTCCCCTTGTTCTTGGTAGTCTTCCTCCCAATGTTCACCCTTATCGCCACCCCTTTGCCCAAAAGAATGAAACTGAGAAAATAGTGCAGGAATTGTTCCAAGCAGGTGTTATCTGCCCCAGTACCAGCCCTTATTCTTCCCCCGTGTTCATGGTACTTAAGAAAGAAGGTACTTGGTGCATGTGTCCCGAATTTCATGCCCTCAATAATCTCACTATCAAGGACAAGTTCCCCATTCCTGTCATTGATGATCTCTTGTATGAGCTGAGTGGTGCTCAGTACTTCACTAAACTTGATCTATGTTATGGCTATCACCAGATACATATGCAAGAAGCTGAAATACCCAAGACTGTGTTTCGAACTCACAAGGGTCACTATGAGTTTTTGGTCATGCCGTTTGGCCTATGTAATTCCCCCTCCACCTTCCAAAGCGTCATGAATAATGTCTTTCATCCTTTTCTCCGTCATTTTGTCTTAGTTTTCTTTGATGATATTCTCATCTATAGTAAAACTTGGCAATCTCATCTTTCCCATGTGGATCAAATTCTCCATCTACTCTCGCATCACCAACTTTTACTCAAACAATCTAAATGTGCTTTTGGCGCCTCAGAAGTTGAGTACTTGGGTCACATTGTTGGCAAGGCCGGTGTTAGGGTGGATCCTAAAAAGATTGAAGCTATGCAAGATTGGCCTCACCCAAAGACTCTCAAAAGATTGCGTGGATTTCTTGGTTTAACAGGTTATTATCGCAAGTTTGTTAAGAATTATGGAAAGATTGCGCCACCTCTCACTGCTCTCCTTAAAAATAATTCTTTCACTTGGACTCCAACAACTTCTCAGGATTTTCAAATCTTGAATATGGCTATGTGCACCACACCATTCCTGGCCCTTCCTGATTTCACAAATACCTTTGTCCTGGAATGTGATGCTTTTGGGAAAGGAATTGGCGCCGTCCTTACGTAGAGGGTCGACCTTTGGCCTTTACCAGCAAACAAATGTCAGAGCGAAATTTGGGAAAATCAATCTATGAAATGGAAATGTTGGCTATTCTGCATGCCTTGGATCTTTGATGCCCTTATCTATTGGGGAAACACTTCCAAATTAAGACAGATCATCAAAGTCTCAAGTATTTTCTGGAACAATGCCTTTCCTCCCCCGAGCAAGAAAAATGGGTGACTAAGATCTTTGGATATGATTATGAGATCATTTACAAGAAAGGAAAAGACAATGTGGTTGTTGATGCACTTTCCAGAAAATATGAAGATGAAGGGTCCCTTTTTTCTCTCTCCTTCATTGTACCAGATTGGCTCCAAGCTGTTCGCCAGGAATGGCTACAAGATTCCAAAAGTTCGCATTTGATACAACAATTGCAGTCCAATTCTCCAGTCTCCTCAGGGTACTCTTGGCTCAGTGATTAGCTTCGATACAAAGGCCATTTGTATTTAAGTACCAAGTCAAAACTTAAATCCACGGTACTTTATGAGCTTCATGCTACACCCACAACTGGGCACTCATAGTTTACCAAAACCTATGACCAGGTCAAACATTATTTTTTCTGGGATGGTATGAAACAAGACGTTCGCAAATTTGTGGCTGCATGTGATGTGTGTCAATGCAACAAGGGAAAAATAGTCAAATCTCCTGGCACACTACAACTGCTTCCAATTCCACCTTCTATTTGGCGGGATATCTCTATGGATTTTATTGTAGGCTTACCTAAATCGAGAAATAAATCAGTCATCATGGTGGTAGCTGATCATCTTTCCATGTATTCTCATTTCTGTGCTCTTCAACACCCATTTATAGCCTCCACTATGGCTCAACTTTTCATGGATCAGGTCTTCAAGATTCATGACATGCCACATTCTATTATTTCTGATTGCGACCCAAGTTTCTCCAACAATTTTTGGCAAGAATTGTTCAAGCTCCAAGGCACCCAATTGCATCTCAACATAGCTTATCATCCCTAGACTGATGGTCAAACTGAAGTGGTCAACAAGTGTTTGGAAACATATTTTTTAGGTGTTTTTCATTGGAAATGAAAAATCAATGGGCTCAATGGTTACCACCAACTGAATGGTGGTACAACACTTCTTACCATACAACTACCCGCATGACTCCTTTTGAAGTGGTATATGGACAAAACCCACCTTCATTTCTCTCATATTTTCCAGGTGTCTTGAAGGTCCAAGTAGTTGACCAAACGCTTACAGTTCGAGAGGCTATTCTCCATATCCTCAAAGAGAATTTGGTCATCTCCTAGAATCGCATGAAGCAACAAGCAAATCAAGGTCACTTTGAATGTCAATTTGCATAAGGGGATCATGTGTTTCTTCGACTGCAACCTTACAAGAAAACGTCAATTTGCAGAAGGGGATCATGTGTTTCTTCGACTACAACCTTACAAGTAAACTTTCCTCAAGGTTGACCATTGTAAAAAACTGGCGCCCAAATTTTATGGTCCTTATACAATTCTCAAGCATGTGGGACAGGTGGCCTATTAGTTAGCTTTGCTCATTCATTCTAAGCTCCATCCTGTTTTTCATGTTTCCTGCTTAAAGAAGGTGATTGGAACTAAGTGCCAAACTCAAATCGACCTTCCTGAGTTGGACAAAGAAGGCTCCATTTGGCTACAATCACAAGCATTTTTAGACCAGCGTGAGCGTCGACTACGTCAACGAACCATCAAGGAAGTGTTAGTCCAGTGGAAAGATACAACTCCAACAGATGCCACTTAGGAACCAACTACTATTCTGCAACAATTTCCTCATCTCAAGCCTTGAGGAAAAGGCTGTTTTTAAGGGGGAGGACATGTTAGGGACCTAACCCCTCACGTAGGTAGAATAATATATTTCCATGTAATAAAGGTCAATATTAATAAGGCCTAACAATAAGGAAGAATAAGTCCAATGTAAGAAGACCTAATAGAAGCTTCCACTTCTAGGAGGATCTTCCTCTCGATTGTTCTTTTGATAGACATATTTAGTATAAATAGGAGTCGAGGGTATGAGAAGTTTTGTCTTGGATATTATTGTAATAGAGCTCTGCTCTGCTCTGTAATATGAATACATGCTTATCTTTGTTCAAAGAAAGAGTTGTTTTGCAAGATAGTTTTGCAAGTTTCTATGCATACTACTCTTCGCCTTTTTACATTTTTGTCTATTTAAACTTAAAAACACAATAACATTGATATTATAAGATTCTTGTTACAAAAAACCATAATAAACATTCTACGATTAAAAAACTATCAATATTAATTTACACTTTATCATGGTGTTTTTTCATTTGAATATTATCACATACTTAAGCACTACTAAGCATTAAACACTTCAATCATTCTAGAAGACTCCACAAAAAATGATATATTCTTATCCATCACAATGAACATTAAATAGTTGGCTTTCCCAAGTGTTAATTGAGAAATAAGTCCTTATCCAAGAACGCTTAAGAAATAATAATACTCTTTTTTATCACAATTATAGTGAGCATTAAATTGTCACATACTTAAGCACTACTAAGCATTAAACACTTCTATCATTCTAGAAGACTCATAAAAAAATGATATATTCTTATCCATCACAATGAGCATTAAATAGTTGGCATTCCCAAGTGTTAATTGAGAAATACATCATTATCCAAGAACCCTTAAGAAACGATAATACTCTTTCTGATCACAATTATAGTGAGCATTAAGTTGTCATTCTCATTCATTGAATGATAAAACTCTTTCATATAGTTTATCCAATGACTTCATCACATCCTCTGTTGTCTTTTCTTTTGAAATTTTCAAATCCATCGACATTGCTAGGCACAACCGTATCGTTCCTAGTGCTTTTCTGTCAAGAACCTTCCATTCTTCATCCTTCATACTAGCCGGTTGCTTTTCTTTTCTGCTCAACGGTAGGAAAAGATCCTTATGATATAGATAGTCTTCCATTTGCATCTTCCATAACTAGTAGTTTTGGTCGTTAAATTTCTCGACCCTAAACTTTCCATTTTCCACCATTGCTCCCGCTCAAACCATGAACCCTATTTTCATGCGAGTTACCTTTCACTCTGATACCAATTGTTAGAAAAGAGGATCACAGAGAAATGAAATAAAAATAGATGCGGAAATAAAAAACAAAAGATACACAATACAATAGAGACACATATATACATGGTTCACCCAATACGGGCTACGCCCATCAGAGAAATTGCTAGTCCTTCCTTTATTATTATACAACAAATGAAGGGATACAACATACAACACACCTGTTGTAACTTTTTCTTCTTTTTCTCATAGTCTCCTCTTTCAAAATACAATATTCACTCACATTCCTTGTCGTAATACAATTCCCTCATACATAAAAGAGGGTTTCCTTCCAGGGAAAAAAATTTCTAACATAACTTCCACTGTCAGATCTGCAACCTAATAATGAACGGTTCAGATTAACTACGAAATTGCAATATTTTACAAGGAAATTTTGCAAAAAAAATATCTTCAGGGGCACTTCCCTCAAATCCCCGCCAGGGGGCGGCTCCAAAAGATTTTCGCCCCCCACCCCTGCGTCAAGAAATGAGATCCAAACAAAATTGAAACAAAGACCTTTGAATCAGGAAGATAATCAAGCTCCACAACCAATGCCCAAGAAGTGAGGGTGTGCATGTAGATATTTTTATTTTGGTTTATTTTATTCTTGTCCTATTAATATTCTTATTATTACTTTCCCGGTTTTTAATATTATAAGGTTACATATATTAATAAAGGCATCACTATTAACATTAATATCAATACTATTTTTTCCATTATTTCTTATTAGTATTAATATTATTGATGTATGTACTTTTTATGGCACTATGTAACTTTGCCTTGATTCATGCATCTCTTACCTGAGACGTTTGAAGGTAGTGTGTTGGGTTAGGTATAATGTGTCATTTCTTACCTTGGCTAAATCGCCATGGCTCTTGCAACGTCCTAAATTCGAGTTGCAAAAACTTTTGGCCATTCTAGAACATAGATGGACAAGCTCAAAGAAGGTCATTCTGATTCAAATTTATGAATTTTGGCCTTGATTGCGCAACATGGGTTTTTAACATTACTCTAAGTTGCAAAAATGCTAACAATGGGGATTGTTCCAAGAAATTAGTTGTTTTTGTAAGTATTTTGAAGCAGATATGCATTTAGTTTCTTGCAACCCTTTGATGTGAGATTTGCATGCAAACTCTATTACATTTTTTCCTTGCTTCCATTTTCACTTAGTTTTTTTGTTTTAATGGTCTTTTGGGTTTCTATTGTTCTGCAACTACTTTCTACACTAGTTGAATTCAAATCTATACAAAGATTTTGGTGCCTAGTTTATGAAGTGCTTGGTTTGTAGTGTTGTCTTCAAGTGATTGGACAAAGGTTAGAAGTCTCTGCTTCTTCTCAATGATTTACAAAACTTGAATGAAATATCGTTTGTTGGTTTTAATGGTCTTTTGGTTTTCCTACAGTTTGCAACTAGTGTTTGTGTTGTTTGAATTTAGCACTATACTAAGAATTTGGTGCCTATTTTGTAAAATGTTTGGCTTGTAGTCTTGTGTTTAGGTGGTTTGACGAAGGTGAGAAGCCCTTTTTTCTTTTCAGTGATTTAAAAATCTTGAATGGAAGAATATCTACTAGTTTTAATGGTCTTCTCATTTTAGTGGTCTCTTGTTTGCATATAGCGTTTGATATGATGGAATTCTACGAGTAAGTAGATGAGGGATTCACATCAAATGGATTTTATTTCAAAGTGTAGGTAGACAAAATATCATCAGGTTAGCTTCTTTTTCTTCAACAAGATTAGCCCCTTATGTAACATTTATCTGAGTAAGGGTTTTAAGTAAGATATTAATGGTTCAAGGGTACTTATCTCATACTGCCCCTTTTGATTGAAGGCAGTGAAAGTATATAATTGCAAATGAAATTTTTCCTTATAATGAATGAGACTTATTTATTGGTTGTTTAATATTGATATTTAGTAAACATTCTAATACTTGAAATCTTTACAATTATCAATATAACTTCGGGAGTTTTGAAAGCACATGACTAAAGGTTTCATGCTTATCATATGGTTGAAGCTTGGTGATTATTAAGATGAAAAATAGCAACACTTAAACATTTTTTAAACTTATTAGAATATGGATGCATGCTTATCTTTGTTAAAAAAAGAGTTGTTTTGCAAGATAGTTTTGCAAGTTTCTATGCATACTCCTCTTAACCTTTTTATTTTTTGTCTATTTAAATTTTAAAACACAATAACATTGATATTCTTAACCTTTTTAATTTTTTATCTTTTTAAATTTTAAAACACAATAACATTGATACTCTTAACCTTTTTATTTTTTTTGTCTATTTAAATTTTAAAATATAATAACATTGATATTATATGATCCTCGTTACAAAAAATTATTATAAACATTCTATCATTAAAAAAAACTATTATAAATGTTGTATCATTAAAAAAACTATCAATATTAATTTACACTTTATCCTGATGTTTTTTCATTTGAAAATTATCACATACTTAAGCACTACTAAGTATTAAACACTTCTATCATTCTAAAAAACTTTTCAAAAATTGATATATTCTTATTCATCACAATTATAGTCTTATCCATCACAATTATAGTAAGCATTAAATAGTTGGCATTCCCAAGTGTTAATTGAGAAATAAGTCATTATCCAACAACCCTTAAGAAACGGTAGTACTCTTGAGAAATAAGTCATTATCCAAGAACCCTTAAGAAACTATAATACTCTTTCTGATCACAATTATAGTGAGCATTAAATTGTCATTCTCATTCATTGAATGATAAAACTCTTTTCGCATTAAATACAACTTTACGATAATACTCTTTCTGATCACAATTATAGTGAGCATTAAATTGTCATTCTCATTCATTGAATGATAAAACTCTTTTCGCATTAAATACAATTTTAGAGAACAAATGGAGAACTAGTGAGCGACTCTTTTTTACAAGTAAAAGGAGTTATCTTTTTGAAACCCTAGAGTGATAGATACTTCAACTTTCTTAACATTCCCAAATAAAATATGGATTGCCATTACCCGAGACTTGTTTGAATAGTACCATGTGCTTGCTATAATTTTGCATTGTCACCAATTCATGATGACATTTGCATAGTCACTAGGCAATATGTGTTTTGTATGGCTATGTGATCTCTATGGATATTGGAGGAGCTTGGTAACTGCACAAGGATGTGATTGAAATTTTGTATATATTATATTGTTTTTCCTTTTAAGATATTTCAATTTTAGGTTAGACAATTTATTCTCTTGTAGAATGCATTACTTTGTGATTTTATATACATACTTAAGGAGTTAAAGAATGACTCTACCTGCATGTGTAGTTTGACATCTACATACATATTGTAGAAGTGTTTGGAGGAAAGCCATCTAGATTTACTTCATTATTTTTTTTTAAGTTGATACATATTGTAGAAGTGTTTGGAGGAAAGCCATCTAGATTTATTTCATTATTTTTTTTAAGTTGATTTATTAATTGCTTAAGTATTGATAGGTGTAATTACAATAGTGTATAATATGTATTTAGGTTTTAATATAACAAAATTTAAAAGTAGGTATAAAAATACAATGGTAACTTAACTTAGATAATCATTATTTTCCATTAAGAATAAGATTCAAACAATAGTCGCTTTGTTTAATAATCATTGTAACATTATTTGTGTCCCTAACGAGGAAGAAATTCAAGACTTACATATTCTCCACTTTACCATTAGATCACAAGCTCATGTTCTCAATCTCTACATTTTACTAGTGGCTCTAGCTTGGGATATTTTATTTAGGTAGTCAAATCCCCTAGAGTTGGCCAATATGACGGTCATAACCATTAATCCACCCCCTCCAATGATCCGGATTGGATTGAGAACAAAATGAAGGAACATGCAATATCACATAGACAATGCAAATATAGTATTGAAAGCATAGTAGTACAATGAAAAAAAACTTATATTAATGAATCAAAATCGCGAAAAACAATGCAATTTACATAGAAATATAAAATGGCTAGAATGCTAGTAGGTTTTTTTTTCCCAATAAGAAAAAAACTTTATATTTCGAGATAAAATATACATGCTCCGATCCTTCTATGAGGACTGCTCTTTGTCTATTTATACTCCCTTTCCAAAACTTTATTACAATCATGTTTCCATAAAAATAAACATAAACACAACATTTTGTCCTTACAATCACTAAAAAAATTTCTCCAAAAAAGCACATTCCTATCCTTTAGAACTATCCAAATAGAAAAGAGTTTATAACAAAAATGACATCTCATCAATGAAGTGGCCCTCATGGAATTCATGGAAAATGAAGGCTCCTTTATATAGAAGTAGAGCATTATTTGATAATTGGTCATCCTTGGAGTTCAACTCTCTGTAGATATGTGCACAAGTAAACCATTCCAACTCATCGAGGAAAGCTTGAATTTTCCCCAGCAGATGCTAAAGGCGCACCACTTGAACTTGATTTTTTTTTGACCCATTTCGTGACAACTTTTGAATGCCCCATTATTTGTAATCTTTTTTAACTTTAATGAATTAACCAAGAACATTAGAACCCACGAAACTGAAAATTCAACGTTCATATTTGTTCTTAGACCAGGGAAATATCTAATTTCATAATAATTCTTTGCATCAATGTCTAAAAGATCTCCATCCCCACATCTCAAAGGATGGTGTTGGCTTGTTCCATAAAAAAACTCCCTAGGAATTCCGTTCACCATATTTGGCATGATAGGGGTGCGCTTTTTAGGTGCTTTTGGAGCCATTTTAAATTCACACACATGTTTATGGATCAAACTCGCCACGACCTCCTCTAGAATGAAATGATTCTGAAATATACATAGGTTTCTAGCCCACCATATGAAATATATGAAGATGCATGGGAGGGATATAAATTCCTTTAAATCTTTTGACCCCATACATGTAGAATACCATTCTTTTGTACAATCTACCATCATCTCATTTTTTAAATTTAAAAAGGAAGCCAAATACCCCTAGACCCGAAGAGCATAAGAGCATTAAACAAAAATATGGGAGGCCATCTCCTCGCTTGACCTGCACATGGCGCAACGAATTGGACCAATCCATCCCCTATGCAAACCATTTTTCCATGTTAACAATTTGTCTCCAGTGCCAACCACAACAAAATTTGCATTTTTTTATGGGGCATACAATTTCCAAACAGGGGACCACCACTACTTCTTTAATCCACCAAACTTTGCTTCAACCATTGTGTGATATCCAAGCTTCACCAAGTAGTTACGAGTTATGGAATTGCATGCACAACATAAGGAATCCTGCTCTTCATCATGAGGAGCGATACAACTTTCTTTAAGATTGCTGGTGAATTTTTCCCACTCTTCTGCATGGCATCTTGCTAAACTGAGCTCCTCAACTCCGAGCCAAAAAGACCTCCCCAATGCATCCCTCAATTGAGCACAAGAACCGCTCAAAGTGTAAATACCCAAATTGAAAAGATATTGACAACTCCTCTGATAATTTACAAGCCCCTGATAATTTATGAGCTCCTGCTGCTCTAACCCAAGGATCCTTGCCAATTCAAACCTTTCTGTTGTTATAAATGTTTCACACAAACCATTCTCTAATCAATGGGAATGAATCTACCATCACTTTTTGTACTATTAAGCCGATTGAAACTAAATTTTTAGGTTCACACATCCACTCTTCAAATGACGAACCTGCCAAATATTTTGATGACATTACTTTCCCCCAAAACATCTGATAGAAAATTAATCTCCAAAGGCCTTTTGCAGCCAAAGCCTTGCTAAATCTGAACATATTTTTTATCCCCCACCCTCCATATTCTTTTGGCATTGCCAATTTCTGTCATCTCACTAAGGGAATACCATCAACCTCCCTTTTACTTGACCACAAAAAATTAAAACAATATTTTTATTTTTATTTTATTTATTTATTTATTTATTTTCTGATTTGAGTTAAAATCCCTTTTGGGATTTTTGCAATGGATGCCCAAAACACCAAAATACTACATAATACATATTTTATTAGGACTGAACAACCCCCTCGCGATAACCATATGTTGACCCACATCCCAACTTGAGCCTGAATTTTATTTACTAGCCACAACCAATCTCCGAAAGAATAAGAATTTGGCTTTAAATAAAAACCCAAATATTTAAAATTGACATCTAATTTGATCTGCATATATGGGAGGGATGTTCTCAAATGAGACTTTAAATATTTGATGAGTGCATGAGTTATCATTAAGGATTTCTCCCAATTTATCTCCATTCCTGTTGTAACATCACTCGACCCCCTAGTTCTCGTTTAGGTTGATGGGGTGTCAAAATTTTGATTTTCCCAACTATTTCATTTCTCCAATTAGTCCTTGTAGATTGATTCTACTAGTTTAGAGATTTCTAATGACTGTAACCATGCTCAATTCTGAGCTCTGGATCAAAATTCACAACCCTCTAAAGTTCCTAGGCCTTCTCCCCTCAATTCCACCTCAGTGCCACGTGGCATCCACATGACACCTTGGTACATGTGTCACTTGACGTGGCATTAGTGTAGTGGGGACATGGAAACAACTACATGTCTCCTTTGTTATTATTTGATTGGCTTGCAATATTAACAACTATAATCCATTTAGAGTCCTTGTATACCGTCGGAGTCACCCCTTTGGAGTGTATCCACAATCGGATTCCCCGCACACTCTAATGACCTTAGTCCAATGACGTATAGTCCGACGGGTCTAATGGTTCAGGAGGCTGCAAAATTGACGACCCATACCACGTCAGGGTTCTAAATAGGACACGGGTTAACGATCTACCTTCTACCTTTGAACACGCCCTATGGGGTCCATGTTAAATCAACAATTGACATTCATCGTGGCCACCCTTCGATCAACGACCCTGATTAATCCTCATAGTAATCCTATCGGATTACTTCCTCCTCTGGAATGCAACTCACTCCGATCAACCCCCTCCTATGGATGGTTGAGATCTATCACCGATAGATTCAAGGGCTTGGGATTTAGTCGCATGTCCTAAGGGTTTAACACCAAAGGGGTCTATGAATTACGGGCTACCACGTGTTCATCTGTGGACACGTCGATGCCCCTCGTCATCCTAACATAATAACATCCTCTCATAACTTAGGTGGGACCTATGACAGATCGACGAATGTCGTTGTCCCACCACACTTCATTGATCAACGGTTTGGAATATCTCTTCGTAGTCCTACTCAGAGATCTTCGGAGTTGTACTCCAAACCCTTCAGAGTCAACTTCGAAAATGTCAACTCCTAAGAGGTTCACAACCTAACATGTGGCACGATATTTTGTTGGACACGTGGCACCATCACTACTTGACACATGTAATTCGTCTTTCCACAAATTCTCTCCTGTGGGTGCCAAATCATCATGAAACGTGGCACAACCCTTGCTTGAAACGTGGCACCATCCTATTAGATAAATATTTGCCTCACCCTATGCAATCTTGTAGAGAGGGCCTTATTCCATTTCCCTATGCAGACTTATCTTCCCCGTTGATAAAATCCAGAGGCAAAAATACAAATTTTTTCACTTGTACGCATCTTGCACACTATACAACAAGCGTATACGCAGGCTTCTCCACTACAGCCCGCGTACATAAGGATTTGTGCCATAAAATGAAAATTAAATATCGGGTTTCCATGTCACGAAAAAATATCTCTGATCCTTGGCCTTCCATATAGTGGAAAAATTCTGACTCGTCCCTTCACTTTCATTTTGAAGGCTATAAATGGGCCAATTCCGAGCTATGGAAAAGGAGAGAGAATTCAACTTTGAGAGCAAAGTTACTCTGGATAAATTATTTACTTCATATTGAGTCTGCATCCCTTTGTCCTTTAAGTCTAAACACAGTGTTCATCCCCCAAGCTCTTCCCTTATTGTTGGATACCCTCATTGTCTCCCTTCCATGAACTTGCTTTTGGTGGAGGCCCAGCTGGAAGGAACTTGGTTTCTCGGTTCCGAACCGTGCCGACACGAAATCCCGTAACATTTTCACTTCTGTTGATCATTTATTAATAGAAATACTCCTTTCCCATCCAATTGATATCTTGCAAATATATGAGTTATTATCCATGGGCGTAATTGTTATGTATATTGATGGATTATGCTATCTAATGTGCTAACCTTTCATATTTCCACCATATGCTTGTTTTTGCTTGTTTGTTGAGAACTTGTTGCAGGTATATAACTTTGGGTCAAAGTGCTCAACGACGGACATCATCGAACATCTGGACAAGGTAGGCCCCTTTCTTATCTCCCTTGCACATTGGTTTATATAGCATGTTGTTCAAATAGAGTTGATTTCTGCAGTCATTTCTGTCTTTTGTGGTTCACCCTAGCCATAGAGAGATTTTCCTCATAACAGAATTGGCGACCATACTAGGGATTGGATCTTTTTTCTTAGGGTTTGAAGTACTTTTCTCCTTAGATTTCTCTCGTTTCTATTGTGGTTCTTGTCGTATCATTGCTTGACAACTCCTGTTCACTCTGAGTCTGAGTTTTCAACCTTTCTCCCTTGCCTGACCTTGTTTTAAAGTATATACGCACCTTTTCCCTTGACAGTCGTGTATACACGTGGGTTGTCTCACTGCAAGCTACGTATATATGCTATGTTTTCCTAAATAGTCACGTACATCAGTTTTCCTTGCCTTTTTTCCTAGTCTGGTGTTTGTTGGGTGGGATTTGATGCTTTCTGAGCCTTCTTGGGTCTCTGTAGTGCCTATTGAGTGCTTGTGGGATGACATGAAACCCTCTTTTGGTTGAATTTCTGGGCGAAGTATTTCTCATTGTCTTTTAATTTTTATTGTCCTTATACATTGGGCTAGGTGTTTTGTTGCTTGGTATCCTGCTTGAGTTATCTCTTTTTTACACACAATAGGGCTATATATCAAGTTACTTTTCCGTCCATGCATTTTCAATTTTGATATATTGAAAATACAAAAATATAGGCATTTTGCATTGCTTAGCATTTTTGTCTTTTGAGTCTTCATCATTAGCTTAGTGCATATAGTGAAAGATTGCAATTTACTTCTGAATTGCAGAGTTGAATTTGAAAATTGCATTGGTTTTTAGAAGCATATCATTCATTGAAAGTTAAAGTTAGGACTTTGCATTATTTTCATATTTACTTTTCTTGCAGAGTTATAACACCGTGACTTTCACTACCATACCTTTTTGAGTAATCACGACCATTAAAATCAATGCTATAATTTAAAATTAATTAGTCACGATTTTGTTTTCTAGGGTGCACAAACTAGCCTAGGATTTAATGTCTTGGAATAGGATTTTGTGAGTAAACTTCTCCAAGGAAATTAAATGAACATATGTGTCTGAGTCAGGGAGTGGATAAATCCATTGTATAATTGGTAAGATCAGGAGCCTCCTCTCACACCAGAGTTAATCACGAGGTCGCGCGAAGTTGGTTGAAGGGATATCCCCCCAATACCTTCCTAGCGTCAGAGATATTTCTGGGGATCTATTCGTATCTGGGGATATTGTTAGTGCCTTTACCTCCGCGAGAGGCGGTACTTTCATGGTTTCAGGCTTTGCTACCCTGCCCATACGGTGGACCCGACTTATGACTGCTTTCCTGTGCATCGATTATACAATGGTTTATTAGTTTCTTGACTTAGGTGTCTCATAGGTTACTTGCAGGGGTTATTCTGCAGGTACCCCGGGTGATATAAGGGTCAGACAACACACAACCTTTATGGAGGATTACCTCTCCGGGGGGATCTGACTGATTGGTTGTTAAGCCCACAAGGTCCCTTATAATTGATTCTGTTACCTCCGATCTTTAACAGGGAGTCTCATGCCCCTCTTGGGTGAGACATACCTTCTTTAGGGAGGGAGGCCACTCAACCACTTTACCCGTTTGTAGGAATTCTTGTTTTTAACCCTGGGTCCAATCCTCCTACTTCTAGATGGAATAACCAACCTGGCGGACAAGCTTCGACTCAAGTTCCGTACTACAACCCCACCTCCTCAGTGCATATTTCGACCAATACATTTGGCATGACGAATCCGCTTCTATCCTATGGGTTCCCACCCGAAGGAGGTCAGTTTCACACTTTGGGTAACCCCCAAATTGGATCTAATCCGGCTAGGGGAAATTTATATAACCCTCAACACAACATTCCCGCTGGAATGATGCCCAACCAACCTTATATGAATCAGCCTGGAGGAGGGCCTTATAATTCCGGACAAGGCCATGGTGTTTACCAGAACTCTGGATGGCCTACAAATCCGCAAGCACAATATTTCCCCAGAGGTTGGGGCCAGTTGTCGCAACCCCGTCTCCCTTTTCTGGCAACGCTTAATCTTCCAGATTTGTCTAAGTTAATTAATGACCCTGTGAGTCATGATCCTACATTCCCCCCCATCCCCACCAAACTTCCTTCGGACACCTTGAAGTTCGAGGGTAAGAATGGAGAGGATCCTGGTGATCACGTCACTACCTTTCACCTTTGGTGCTCATCAAACTCCCTTAATGACGATTCTATTCGTTTGAGATTATTTCAACGTACCCTCATCTAAGTTGTTGCGAAATGGTATATTGAGCTACCTAGGGGTCATATGGGACTTTTAGTCAGTTGGTGATGGTCTTTCTTAACCACTTCCAGTTTCCCATTCGTTATGATGTTGGCCTAGAATTGTTGTCAACTTTACGCTAGGATACCACCACTCATATCTAGGACCATATCCAGGAGTGGCGTAGACAGAAGAGGTTAATTAAGACCCCTATACCCCGACCTTTCTTTTATAATGGTTTATTAAGTCTTTTCACTCTTCTATCTTTAAGGACGTTTCCACTTCTGAGGTTACCACTAAGGAAGAGGTGATCTTTAGAGCCCATCACTTAGATTTGATATATGCTCAGTCTGGGATGTTATACCACCTTCTTCCTGATGCACCGTGGTCTACTTACGACCCTAGGAAAAATCCCAGACCTCATGCCGATGGCATTGTAGGTTCCGCTAATGTAAAGTCCGCAGACTCAGTGACAAACCATTTGAAAGAGTTGTCACTAAACCAGTTTGTAGGAGGGACATCTTCATCTGTGTCTTCCAACCCTACTCAGTCGACAGATGTACACTCCGTGAAATCGTTGGCCAACCCAAATGGTAACCAACAACAAGGAGGGAATAAGAAGAAAGGATGTAATAACCGTAAGGGTGGGAAAAATGGTAATAAATCCAAGGACAATAATAATAATGAGAAGACAAGTAGTAATGTTGGAGAGGGAAAATGAGAAAAATGTAAGGTGAAGTTTCCCTATAAGCTTTGCACAGATGATCACCTTACCCATTTATGCCCCAAACTTGCAAAAGATTCAAGGCTATTAGCTCAATCGCACACTGTGCTGACGAATCAATTCCCACATAATCAACACCTAGCCTTGAGCTCCTCAAATGCCAGAAATGCGGCTGGTGGAGGTCAAAACCAACAGTTGCATGATGGGGACTATTTATGTATCAATATGGTCGATGTGAAAGTTAATGTAGCCACTCGATCTCAAGACTATAGCTCTAAACAAGCTATTCCTAGTCTAGAATCTCCTCCTCCTCCTCCAGAGATGACTTTACAGATTGAGAAACCAAAGCCACCACCTCATATTCCGAAAGGAGTACTCAAGCGCTCTACCCATAATCCAAATGCTAGAGCCTCCCATAACTACTCTATTGTTGAGGACCTAGGTCAAACCCCTTGTGCGATGTCAGCTTTGGAGGTAATCCAAACGTGTCCTTCACAGAGGAATGCCTTACTATCTGCTTTAGGAGCTCTAGAACCCAGTGGCTAAAAAATTATCAAGTTTGACGTCACGGATGTGAAGCCTCGCTTTCCTTACCATGTGGCTTTCCAAATCCATGTATTTATTGGATAAATCCGTAAGTATGGACACAAACCGATCTCCCTAGATCCACCTGGATCTAGAACAAAGCAAGACAGAACATGACTCTTTCCCTAGATTTTGACCATTGAATTAAATAAGAGTCAAGAACAAATGACATACCTTATTATCGCTTCCTTTGGTTTTTGTTGCTCCCGCTTCGCTCCAGTGATCTCGTACAGTCAAGACCAAAACAATACAAACCAATCGAAGTGAAGAAAGCACGATCTATTCAACAGTCAATCTATGTATATGATCAAGGAGTTATACAACAAAGTGGAAATAGCTTTATGGGAAAGGGACATATTACTGTATCATATTAATGGAAAGTAAAGATTACAACCTGAGCCTTGATGTTGCAAACTTCCTTTTGATGGCCCTTGGCTCCAACACACACACTTGCTCACTTGCATGAAGAAGATCAACTCCTTTGGATGAACTTGCTGGAGTCTCCAAGCTACTGTAGCATCAGTCCTTCACACAATTCTTTCACCAATTCTCCAATGAATCTTGCTTAATCTTACTTGTTTTCTTAACCTTTTCCATGAGAATTACCTCAATATATAGGAGAGAATGAATTAGTTACTTGGATAAGAATGATCCCAAAATATCAGGGAATCCAGTATTAAGATAACCATTCGAATTCCATCTCATCCTTCTAGAAGATTCCCTTCTAGAAGCATCGAGAATTTATCTTTTTCCTTGCTTTAGAAAAAATTCGCACCCTAGCAGTTCAACACAGTGCGAAATTCTCGCACCCTGGCTTAAGGCAGCCTGCGAGAATCATGCATTCTCGTAGGCAAATGTATTAGTAGCCTGCAAACCTCCTTCAAAAATGATATTTCTAAAAAGAGAAGAAAGTAACTTTTCTCAGGAGAAAGTTCTTATGAAGAGCCTGAGTACACCATCATCAATACATCATCATGATGACCAAAATCATGGGTAACAGAATTCCCCCCAAAGTATGAGTGTTGGAACCAGTGACAGTCGATAGACTTTGTAAGATGCATGTGTGTGTCGAGAACTAGGAGCACATCTAATCGGAAACCTGCGAACAACCAAGCATCTACAGAATATCATATATATCAATTCTGAGGTAGGCATTCCCATACTCAGATCACAGACTGATGACATTATAGACATGGGTCATGGCCACCAATCATACACT
>SNQJ01S0167700.1:0-20858 GCA_010110895.2 Picea sitchensis
TTCCACTGTCCAAGACCTTTCCAATGCCTATTCCCATGCTCAATTCCGAGTCTTGAGCAGAAAGTTATGGTTATTTGTAAAGTGTTCATTAATGTTTCTGTTCATTCTTCAACTTGGTGCAAATCTGCGTTTTAATTATACATTTTTGCATCTAATCCATTGGAATTTTCATAGGAGCTCAATTGGGTTTCCTCATATACATATTCTGAACACTCATTCCAAGTTTCACCTTTTTATGGGTTTCAGGTTGCTAGTTACAACCTGTTGAAATTCTAGGTCAATTCGTGTTTTTGGTCTGGAATGCTACATGTACCTTCTTTGCCATATTAAACAATTTTAACATGCCCAGAGATTTAATTCAACTTTGGGAATTTCTTATATGGTTCAATAGATTTCGATTGACTACTCATGCGCCTCAATTTGATTCCGGAGCAGAAAGTTATGGCTCTTTAAAGTTAGATGGGTCTTAAAATTTACCCTCCATTGTTTGTGTTGTAACTTTCTCATAAAAGCTCTGTTTGACGAACCGTTTAAACCATTAGAAATCTCTCTTCGATATATTTTATTTGAGATGTGGTTTTTGAAAAGCTAAAAATGCTATTAAGGCCCTCAAAAATGCGCTGCAAAAATATGATGTTCGAACAGTATAAAATGTCGCGGATATTTGTTGGTTTTCCGTTGTTGTTCACCATCCAAATGTCTTATTGTACACAAATTTCAACCTGTACACCCATATTTAGCATGCGCAACGAAACCACAAGGTAAATCGTGCTTTGCGCACATTTAACCACTATGCATCACTTCTCTGTTACGCTAATAACTGGTGCACACTACTTTTGTGTCGCGCGCTAATATCCACTGCGTGCAGTTTTGGTTCTTGCACTATTACATGTTGCGCGCAGTTTTTGTATCATGCATTGATATTTCGTGCACATTTCACTCTACGCGTTGCACCATGCCAAAGTTTAGTACACTCCCACCACACACCAATACTCTTGGTGCACCATTAAAAAACTGTCGCGTGACCACATATACCCACATTGCACGCGCACCAACCAAACTCATCTACGCTCTGCCAATACTGCGCACACCACATGCGCCATTATTATGTGTGTGCACACTGCACAATGCTAAATTTAGCACGTGCACCCGCACACCAACATTTTTCCATGCGGCACCAAAATTTAGCGTGTGCACCTGCACACCAACATTTTTCTGCACGACGCCAAAATTTAGCGCGTGCACTAGCACACCAACATTTTTCCGCGCGGTGCCAAAATTTAGCACGCGCACCTGCACACCAACATTTTTTTCTGCGCAGTGCCAAAATTTGGCACGCACACCAGCACGTCAATATTTTTCTACACAGTGCCCAATTTTTACATATCACAAGTTTTTTACTACGTATCATGCATTTTTAATGCACCCACCTGCGCACATTCATTTTTATGTGCATTAATTCCTCATGAATTCCGTTGCAGAAATTGGGGATTTTTCTTAAATTTTTCCCAATTTCTACCATAGACATTCTGCAACTATGAAATTTATTCAATTTCACCCTGATAACACCAATTCAACCTCTGTAACAACAAATCGCTGCGGTTTGACATTTTTGGAACAAATTTCTCCAAAATCAAATCACAAATTGAGAATTTTATTTACTAAACTCGCTCCATCTGTCATGGCTTCACTGTAACTTCAAGTTCGACCAATTCCATGCCTGAATTTGCTAGAACAGATATTAAACCAATAATATCTCACCACTTGGCCGAAATTCTCAATTTTCCTCGAATTTAACAACAGAAATTGGGGCTTTCTTTCCAATTCCGCCCAATTGTTGTTACTTTTTACCATGGACACTCTGCAACTCGAAATTTGACCACTTCAAAATAAATCCTCTATAAAATTTCACTTCACTCAACTTGCTCAGCCCATCTAGGCTCAGTGTTGAAAACTGAAACTCTGATACCATATTGTAACGTCCCCAACCACCCAGGTCAGACCACGATACATAGGAGAACACTTTTATTCTCTCTGTGGAACATAATGTAACATACCCAGCATCCAACTGAGCTATGCCACATACATTTTTCGAACTGCATGCATTTAAAACATATACACACAGAACTCTTGCGGAAATATATATATATATATATATATATATAATGTAAACATACAAATACATATTGTAAATACACATATTCATACGGAAATGACAGTAAACATATGCATGCAGCATATACAGGAATTACCCATAAATATACACACAGTTATAACCACACATAGGATAAACCCATAAAAATAAACACGTAAATAATAATGCAGCATGTAATTTATCACATAGCTGACACTTATATTGGCACTAATATCACCAATTGTGTGCAGACCTTCCACGAACCTCCCAGCCTTAGACTACACTGCTCATCACTCTCAGCAGTGAGTCACCCCTGAGCTGGGACTAAACTCCACCCGGTTAAAGGGATTCCTAATTAGGCTAATAGATCATGGACAACAGGAAAGACTTTGTCACAGGTGCCAACTCAAACTAACAGCCTACAGTCCCCCATTCCCCACATGCATGTCCCACCCCAGGAAATGTGCCCCTTCTCTTCTCAATAGTCCTTCGGCTACCCCACTTCCTTTCTGAGCTTCAGCAACAAGCCGAACATGAAGTCTCAGATCCCTATAGCTATAGTTTAACACCTTCAGAAAGTCAATTCCCAACAATTCTCTCATCCAAAGAATTTCTCACGGGACTGACAACCCGCTTCTTCAATCTAGCTTCCAAGCTAACCAACTACACAAACGAGTATGACTATGGATATAGGTTCAGGTACAGTGACATGAAAGTATGGATGTTAACTGACTGAGTGAGTGAAAGCTCATGGAATGATTGACTGAATAATGGAATCAATGGTGGATGGATGATCCAGAATGAACTAAGTCCCAACAATATGTATGCATGTCCCAAACTTCACACTTGTCATGTTGGGAGCTACTTTGGCCCACTTTTCCCAACTTTAGAACTTAGGATAAAATAATTATCCATACTTTATACTTTAATAAATATTAATAAAATATTATTTTTTGGCTTAAGTTCCCTGGCTTAGCCCCTTTTCCTTAACTTTTAGCCCCCACCCTTTCCCTAAATAGTGGATTTTAGTTCCCCATACTCTTTTATTGTGGTCGAGCTAGGTGCAGTGATGTATTTTATATTGAGTATGAAACATATACAAAAATAGGCGCACTGGCCTTTAACATCTAGGATCTCCTGCCTAATCAAAATATAAGCATCCTAGCTTATAATAACATGCTCACTAGCCTATAAAACACAGCATAACCACAAAGGCTCTCTGGCCTCAAAATCGTGCACACTTAATTTGATGCGCGATATATCATGGAATGTGCACACTTCATCATTTTACTGCGCAGTACATGCGCGCACTATGCCATGGAATGTGCATACAAAATGATATCAAATAGCTCACCGGCTTAAGTACATTTTCTTTTACATTAAAATTGGGTTCAGCCTAGGGATATTACAACTTTTAAGTTGGTTGTTTAAGGTAAAATCTCTGAGGGTGTTGTCACTTTCAAACATTCATTTTAAAGCTTCATACATGTCATAGGTTGTCTTCAGGTTGGCAATACGAGGTAAGAGATTATCTCTTACTGAGTAGATGATTAATTTTCTTACTTTGATATCTTCTTCCTTTCTTATATTCTTCTTTATATCTGTAGTTGTGGCCTGTAGGGTTTTAGTTACCACATCCAAGAGGTCATCTTCTTCAAGGGTGACTTGAAGCCTTGATTTCCAGGAGATGAAGTTGCTTGCTCCATCAAGCCTATCTTCTATTAAGGCTTTGTTCTTCATTTGATTTGTTTCCTCAAACTCTCACCAACTGGATTTTGAAAACCTAATGATTAGGTTGAATTAGTAACCTTAGATTATGTTGGAATTATGATTGTCAACAATCAACTTGATATTTTCACAGAGATGCTTGTTGATTCAAGAGAAACGTTTCTTCAGAAATCAAGAATTAATATTCTGCAGGAAATTTCGACACCTTAGAAACCCTAGGGCCAAAAATCAAAATTTCTAAAAATTTTACTTTGAGAGCTTCTGGAGATGTGTTGGAGAAGGTCGTACTCTTCTATGTCAAAATTAGCCCCATCGTCCAATTATTTTAGGGTTGAATCACCACTGAAAGGAAGGTCGTATGAAATTTTTTGAAAACCCTAGAAGGGTCGTACGGTTCTGCAAAAGGTGAGTTGAGACTTGGTGGATGCTTGTGCAATGGGTTCTTTCAAGACCTATGCTCTGATACCATGTTGATTTTTCAATATTCAAGGTTAAGCATGAATTTCATTCCATTTTTAGCATTTAACCATAACCATAAATTTTGCAACAACCAAGATCATAATAAGAAGCACCATGCACAAGAACACAAAAAGTATCCTGGGAAACCCTTCTCAACAAGGGAAGAAAACCCAACCAAATCCTTTGATATAATCCTCAAGAGAAATACCTTCACCACCAAGATAAAAAACTAGCACACAAGAGGGCACTCAAACCCTAGAATACTAGTGCCCAAGAGAGGTGTGCACTTTTCCCAAGAAGGTGTACTTGTTGAAATTTCCAAACTCACTTGAAAGATATGTTTCCTCAATGAGGAATTTACCTTTACTTATACTAACCTGAAACTGTCAACAGAAGTGTATATTGGCACAACAGGGCCGACCTCACTAGCTTATAATATAATTAATGTTAACCAGATTAATTATATTTTACATTAATTAACAGTCACATTAAGGTGGGGCCGACCTGTACCCTTTACATTACAATTAGGGTTATAGGTAGGTCTAACTCTTGTACAATATAGAAAAGGATATGATACACCCACTAGTGTTCATCCACTAGGGGCACATCCATAGGGATGTCCATATCTCTAGCTCATTGCATTACACAACAGAACCAGATCTTCACACTTTCATCTGTGCTCGTCCACGGGCACATCAACTCAACAAATATGTTTTTCCACTGCATCACACCGGAGAGTCATTTGGAGTTTCTCGTCAACTTTGTTGCTCATAGGAGGCTAACACATCATCTTCATTTATTTTATCATGACGATGCACCCAGCACTTTGGGGTTTCACACGTTCACCTTGTGCTCAACCACAAGCACATCCAACTCAACAGATCGCCTTTCCCATGGGATAATCATCTGGATTTCTTCTCAACTCTTTGAATGGAGGACGTCATATCTACGTTCCAGCTCTGTCTCAAGTAGGAACCACATACCCTCTTTAGGGGTTTTCTCTTAGGTTTGTAAGATGGAGAATATCTCACATAGTTGCAATGATCCACATCTCACAGGCTTGTAAGCTAGAAAATGTCACATGGTTGCAATCATCAACAAAAGAAAATTCCAGTTTCTTTAACGTTTCCTCTCCAAACTCCATAGGCATTTCCAACACAAATGCATTCGATGACATTTTCATGTTCTTGGCGGATGTGGGGAGATTCTACTCAACATTAGTTCGTTTACCTTTCTTGCTCCACAGATTTGGCATTTTCGTATTCTTGGTAGATGTGGAGAGATTTCGATCAAGATTACTCTATTTACATTTCTTGCCCCACAAAGTTGTTGATTTACTAGCTATGGCATTCGAGTAACTTCAATTGTTGCCTTAGGTAATGCAATTTACCATTAGAGTGATGTGTTTGATCAACTCCTTCATTTACAGAACCATTTGGATGATCAAATACAATTTTTTCATTTGGAGAAATTTAGTTATGCAAAAATTTAAAGGCTTTTTCATGCCACATCCCAACTTTAGGGAAAGTTAGTTACGCAGACATTTAAATAAATCTCAACTGTTGCGAAGACCATGCATGGTATTAACTCTTATTAATAGCTAAGAGTGATAATCCCTTTTCAGATCAATGATTAACTTAGGGATGGACATTCCATTCATTCACCCTCTTTTATCTAAGAGGATATTTAATATGATCGAGTTACATGTTTTTATTCTTGAGATCATTTGCATGATCAAATGTGACGGTCACCCTATTTTATGTGAGACTACACTTTACATGTTTTGTTCATATATGAGGACCGTGGTGAAATGACTTTCAATCGATGTCGCATTGGAGATGGACAATGTCATGTCTAAACAAAAATGAACTCTGCGACTTATATTCAATATGTGAGATTTAGAAATATAAGGAGCTTCACTGATACTCGTTAACAAGTTTTAGAAATATAAGGAATTTCACTAGTACAGTACCCCTCTCGTTAATGTGTATTAGTGAAGCTCCTTATATTTCTAAATCTCACATATTGAAATTTCAATTTAGACATGTGTATTAGTGAAGCTCCTTATTTTTCTAAATCTCACATATTGAATATAAGTTGCAGAGTTCATTTTGTCCATCTCCAATGTAGCATCAATGAAAATTCCTTTCACCACGTTCCTCATATGAACAAAACATGAAAATGTAAACTCCCATAAAATAGGGTGACAAATTCACATTTGATCATTCAAATGGTCTCAAGAATAAAAATGCATAACTCGAGGAATTGATCAAGTCAAATTCGATCATATTAAATCATCACCTTAATTAAAAAAGGTGAATAGATGGAATGCCCCCCAAAGTGCAATCATTGGGATCGACGACCAAAGGGATTGACAACACTAAGCTATTAATAAGAGTTAATACCATGCATTGTCTTCGCAATAGCTAGAATTTATTTAAATGTTTGCATAACTAACTTTCCCTAAAGTTGAAATGTGGCATGAAAAAACCTTTAAATGTCTGCATCACTGACTTTCTCTAGATGACAAATTCGTATTTGATCATCCAAATGGTCATATAAATCAAAGGGTAGATCAACGTCATAATTCTAACAATAAATGGCAGTACCTAAGGCAATAGTTTAAGTTATTTGAATGCCATGACCAGTGAAGCAACGACTTTGTGGAACAAGAAATGTAAACAAACTAATCTTGATCGAAATCTCCCACATCCGCCAAGAACATGAAAATGTCAAGTCTGTGGAGCAAGAAAGGTAAACATACTAATGTTGATCAAAATATCCCCACATTCGTCTAAAACACGAAATGTCATCGAATGCATTTGTGTTGAAAATGCTTGTGGAGTTTGGAGAGGAAACATTAAAGAAATTGAACTCTGTTGCAACTCATGGCATCACATATCTGTTAGACATCCACGACGATGAAAAAAAATGCAAGGCAATGGTGTCATTGCTTAAAGAAGCAATAGAAGCCATTAGTCCCTCAAAAGTTCCAAAAAGTCCTCAATGCCACCAACAACATCCATGATGCCACCCTTGAAGAAAGAAATGAGACAATTTATTCTTACTTCACTAAGGTTATGAAGTTTGGGAAAGCATTGTTACAACATCTAAAGAGACTGATTGCAACATCCTATTAAGGGGAATTAATCGACATGACAAATATCATACTAGAATTCAACATTGTTCAAGGTTGGATGCATTTAGTAATTGTTTCCACTGTGAGTTACATTATGGATCATGTTATTTTTTTGGTTTTGAAGATATATTACCACTTATAGTCATGTCACCCTTAACAGATAACTAATTTTGGGTCCAATGTTTCAACAAATTGGATTTTTAGTATGGCCTTAAGAAATTGAACCTCGTTTATTGAGTCTTTGCTCTTTCAATTGGTTATTCTTCCAATCACTATGGAGAGCCTAACGATGCCTCATGTATCGCAAACTTATATCATTGTTCATTCTTGAGTCCATGTTTCTCAAGTCACTTTTGTGTTGTGCTTATGTTCAAGGACAGTTTTAACATGTATCAACCATTTGTTAAACTTTCTAACTTATCATGTCTGCCTTCTTAGTTGTCAAGTCACTCTCAATATCAACAAGTATTTGTGTCCTATACTCAACACATTGCTTTGAGATTTTGACCTAAAGTAGCACTTTGAACATACTTTTATCAATAATAGGCTACCTTGCACTTAGCAGATGACATTTCATCATTGGTCGCTTATTGAATGGTTTCCCATGTGTTTAACATCAAGATCTCTATTCACACTTTGAGATTTGTGTAGTATCTTGGATTCCATTTTCATCATTGGTATAAATCCTTGCCTCTGTTAATGGTTTTCCTAATTGGTCATTGCTCAGAGTGTCTTTCGTGCACTATTCCATCCAGTGCATGCAAGAGATGTACTCAATGGTGTGTTCTTCCATTCACCCCAATGATTGAAAATAATTTGCGTTCTACTTATACATGTTCTATGATGGGGGAATTCCTTAATGCCCCCCCTTCCAATCCATCTATTCCCATCAACTTCAACTCATCTACCCTGGGATTGAGATCTAGAGTCTTTATAGTACTTTGGGGCTTGCTATCATCAATGGTAGGATCCTTTGTTAGAAACCCATAGTGGACTTTATCAAATGCATAGCTAATATATATATATATATATATAAGATGTTTATTTTTTCTTTAACAATTTATAAGAATCTATAGTAACCAACAAACTAATGTTAATGTAAGGAAGAGAGAATTAAAACATACAACCAATAACATTTCTATATTTTTTTAAAAACTCTCACAGGTTCATAATCTGGTATTTCCATTAAAAATGTCATGAATATTAATAAATTAATTAATTAAAATAATGTCTACATTTTTTATAAATTCATTTAAACCTTAATATAATGGATAAAATAAATTTTTCAAATATTAAAAAAAATTAAAATCCAAATGTGTTGCCCAACAAATTATTATTATGCATTTGTTTTGAAATAAAACCTAAAACTAAATTTGATTGGCTAAGAACTTGTATCAATGAAAGTCTACAACCCTATAGACCACGAAGAGATGAGTAAGAAATAACAATCAACAACGGCTATCCTCACTGTGAGGATATCAACATATGATTATTGGCATCTTACTAACAACCAATAATGGCTATAGTCACTGATGTCAAAATATGAATATTGGTAACGTACCAAAATGCATATATTAATAGGGTGATACCCTTTATTTTCCACACTTAATTTTAACCCTCTTCCAAAACACTTGTTGCTGAGTTCATCTAAGGACATCTCTAAATATAATAGAACTTTGGGCAATTGTTACAGCTTTCAAGTTGGCCAAAGTTTCATGGTTTCATAGAACCTGAACATATGTGCACTATAATAGTATATATTGTTTCTTCAAAACTTCTCCTTATTGACGGATCTAATTAAGCATGTCTTACAATATTAAATTGTTTTTCCTTTCCATTTATCATATCTTTCCCTGCATATCAGAATGCCATAACTAAGATAAGTTGCAATGTTAATTGGAAAACCAAGGAGTTCTTGCAGGAAAATAAATATACTAGATGAAAACCTCATTAACGGATCTTGTTTAGCCTCTCTTGACCATATTAAATTGTTTTACCATTCAATCTATCCTATCTTTCTCTGCAATCAGAGTGCCATAAGTTAATTTACACAAAGTTGGTTGAAAAACCAAAGAGTTTATAGCAGAAAAATATACACTAAATGGATAAAGTTTGGATGGAAAACCAAATCTTTTTTTAAGCAGAAAAAATACACTAAATGAATAATTGCATAAAAATAATTGGAACAAAAACATTGAGATACACTTTTACAGTTTGGTATGGAAAGATTGTTAGATGTGGGAATGGTCAATGCTCTATGCACATGGTAAATCATTTTATCATTTTTGACTCGGTAATAGTCAAAAAGTGGCCTTTATTTTAAAATGGATGTATCTTGCTAGGCCTCTCATAACAAATATAAAATTGTTTTTTTCCTTTCCTCTTAAATTGTGTTTAAAAGTGCCTTAACTAAGAGAAGATACATGGTTGATTGGAAAACCAAGGAGTTTTTGCAAAAGGTTATAGGTTGATTAGAAAATCTTTATTTTCGAGAGTGCCATTACTAAGAGAAGTTACATGGAGATTGGAAACCAGGGAATTTTCACAGAAGTTACATTGTTAATTTGAAAACCAAGGAGTTTATGCACAGATAAAAAATATACTAGTTGACCAATGGCATCAAAAGAATCAAAAGAGTTGAGGTGCACTCTACACTTCGAGATGGAAGGTGTGTGAATGGGTGATTTTGTATACACATAGTAAATCAATGCTCAAAAAGTAGCATAATCAATTGAATCTGATTTAAAAATAGTGTTTGCCATTATAGTCTATCATAATATAGGTGCCATTGTCTCATTGTTTTCCTCAAGTTGAAACTTGAAGGTGGCATTGTGGACGTTGGTGGCATCGAGGACTTTCTAGTGCTTTTGAGGGACTAACGGATTTTATTGCTTCTTTAATTAGTTGCACCATTAGCCTACACTTTCTTTCGTCGTTGGGGATGTCCAACAAATATGTGATGCCATGTGTTGAAGCAAATTTCAGTTTCTTTAACGTTTCCTCTCCAAACTCCATAGGCATTTCCAACACAAATGCATTTGATGACATTTTCATGTTCTTGGTGGATGTGGGAAGATTCTAATCAACATTAGTTCGTTTACCTTTCTTGCTCCACAGAGTTGGCATTTTCATGTTCTTGACAAATGTGGAGAGATTTCGATCAAGATTCTTTGGTTTACATTTCTTGGTCCACAAAGTTGTTGATTTACTAGCCATGGCATTCGAGTAACTTCAATTGTTGCCTTGGGTAATGCAATTTACAATTAGAATGATGTGGTTGATCAACTCCTTTATTTACAAAACCATTTGGATGATCAAATACAATTTTTTCATTTGGAGAAATTTAGCTATGTAATAATTTAAAGGCTTTCTCATGCCACATCCCAACTTTAGGGAAAGTTAGTTACGCAGACATTTAAATAAATCTAAGTTGTCGCGAAGACAATGCATGGTATTAACTCTTATTAATAGCTAAGAGTGCTAATCCCTCTGGATATTGAGTTCAATGATTACCTAGGGATGGACATTACATTCATTCACCCTATTTTATCTAAGAGGATATTTAATATGATCGAGTTACGCATTTTTATTCTTGATATCATTTGCATGATCAAATGTGATTGTCGCCCTATTTTATGTGAGACTACACTTTACAGGTTTTGTTCATATACGATGACCGTGGTGAAATGGCTTTCAATTGATGTGACATTGAAGATGGACAAAGTCATGTATAAACAAAAATGAAATATGACTTATATTCAATATGTGAGATTTAGAAAAATAAGGAGCTTCACTAATACACATTAAGAAGTTTTAGAAATATAAGGAATTTCACAAATACAGTACCCCTCTCGTTAATGTGTATTAGTGAAGCTCCTTATATTTTTAAATCTCACATATTGAAATTTCAGTTTAGACATGTGTATTAGTGAAGCTCCTTATATTTATAAATCTCACATATTGAATATAAGTTGCAGAGTTCATTTTAGTTTAGACATTACTTTGTCCATCTCCAATGTAGCATCAACGAAAATTCATTTCACCACATTCTCCGTATGAACAAAACATGTAAAATGTAATCTCCCATAAAATAGGGTGACAAATTCACATTTGATCATTCAAATGGTCTCAAGAATAAAAATTCATAACTTGAGGAATTGATCAAGTCAAACTCGATCATATTAAATCATCACCTTAATTAAAAAGGGTGAATAGATGGAATGTTCATCCCAAAGGGAAATCAATGGGATCGACACCCAAAGAGATTAAATAAGAGTTAATACCATGCATTGTCTTCGCAATAGCTAGAATTTCTTTAGACATTTGCATAACTAACTTTCCCTAAAGTTGAAACGTGGCATAAAAAACTCTTTAAAAGTCGTATTTGATCATCCAAATGGTCCTATAAATCAAAGGGTTGATCAACCTCATAATTCTAACAATAAATCAAAGTTTGGTTGGAAAACCAAAAAACTTTTTAAGCAAAAAAAATACACTAAATGAATAATTGCATAAAAAGAGTTGGAAAAAAAGGTTGAGATACACTTTTACAGTTTGGTATGGAAAGATTGTTAGATGTGGGAATGGTTGATGCTCTATGCACATGGTAAATCATTTTATCATTTTTGACTCAATAATAGTCAAAAAGTGGCCTTTATTTTAAAATGGATGTATCTTGCTAGGCCTCTCATAACAAATATAAAATTGTTTTTTCCTTTCCTCTTAAATTGTGTTTAAGAGTGCCTTAACTAAGAGAAGTTACATGGTTGACTGGAAAACCGAGGAGTTTTTGCAAAAGGTTATAGGTTGATTAGAAAAAATTTATTTTCGAGAGTGCCATTACTAAGAGAAGATACATGGAGATTGGAAACCAAGGAATTTTCACAGAAGTTACATTGTTAATTGGAAAACCAAAGAGTTTATGCAGAGATAAAAAAAAAATATACTAGTTGACCAATGGCATCAAAAGAATCAAAAGAGTTGAGGTGCACTCTACACTTCCAGATGGAAGGTGTGTGAATGGTTGATGCTCTATACACATAGTAATTCAGTGCTCAAAAAGTAGCATAATCAGTTGAATCTGATTTAAAAATAGTGCCTGCCAATATAGTATGTGATAATATAGGTGGCATTGTCTCATTGTTTTCTCAAGTTGAAACTTGAAGGTGGCATTGTGGACGTTGGTGGCATCAAGGACTTTCTAGTGCTTTTGAGGGACTAATGGATTTTATTGCTTCTTTCATTAGTTGCACCATTAGCCTACACTTTCTTTCGTCGTTGGGGATGTCCAACAAATATGTGATGCCATGTGTTGAAGCAAATTTCAATTTCTTTAACGTTTCCTCTCCTCCAACACAAATGCATTTGATGAAATTTTCATGTTCTTGGCGGATGTGGGAAGATTCTAATCAACATTAGTTCATTTACCTTTCTTGCTCCACAGAGTTGGCATTTTCATGTTTGATGTGGAGAGATTTCAATCACGATTCCTTGGCTTACATTTCTTGCTCCACAAAGTGGTTGATTTACTAGCCATGACATTCAAGTAACTGAGTAACTTCAATTGTTGCCTTGGGTAATGCAATTTAGAATTAGAATGATGTGGTTAGTCAACTCCTTCATTTACAAAACCATTTGGATGATCAAATACAATTTTGTCATTTAGAGAAATTTAGTTATGCAATAATTTAAAGGCTTTCTCATGCCACATCCCAACTTTAGGAAAAGTTAGTTACGCAGACATCCAAATGAATCTAAGCTGCCGCAAAAACAATGCATGGTATTAACTATTATTAATAGCTAAGAGTGCTAATCCCTTTGGATATTGAGTTCAATGATTACCTAGGGAGGGACATTACATTCATTCACCTTGTTTTATCTAAGAGGATATTTAATATGATCGAGTTACGCATTTTTATTCTTGATATCATTTGCATGATCAAATGTGATTGTCGCCCTATTTTATGTGAGACTACACTTTACAGGTTTTGTTCATATATGAGGACCGTGGTGAAATTAGTTTCAATTGATGTGGCATTGGAGATGGACAAAGTCATGTCTAAACAAAAATGAACTATGACTTATATTCAATATGTGAGATTTAGAAAAATAAGGAGTTCACTAATACACATTAACAAGTTTTAGAAATATAAGGAATTTCACAAATACGGTACCCCTCTCGTTAATGTGTATTAGTGAAGCTCCTTATATTTTTAAATCTCACATATTGAAATTTCAATTTAGACATGTGTATTAGTGAAGCTCCTTATATTTCTAAATCTCACATATTGAATATAAGTTGCAGAGTTCATTTTAGTTTAGACATTACTTTGTCCATCTCCAATGTAGCATCAACGAAAATTCGTTTCACCACTTTCCTCATATGAACAAAACATGTAAAATGTAATCTTCCATAGAATAGGGTGACAAATTCACATTTGATCAATCAAATGGTCTCAAGAATAAAAATTCATAACTTGATGAATTGATCAAATCAAACTCGATCATATTAAATCATCACCTTAATTGAAAAGGGTGAATAGATGGAATGTTCATCCCAAAGGGCAATCAATGGGATCGACACCCAAAGAGATTAACAACACTTAGCTATCAATAAGAGTTAATACCATGCATTGTCTTCGCAATAGCTAGAATTTCTTTAGACATTTGCATAACTAACTTTCCCTAAAGTTGAAACGTGGCATAAAAAAACCTTTAAATGTCTCTAGAGGACAAAGTCATATTTGATCATCCAAATGGTCCTATAAATCAAAGGGTTGATAAACCTCATAATTCTAACAATAAATCAAAGGGTTGATCAACCTCATAATTCTAACAATAAATCAAAGTTTGGTTGGAAAACCAAAGATTTTTTAAGCAGAAAAAATACACTAAATGAATAATTGCATAAAAAGAGTTGGAAAAAAAGGTTGAGATACACTTTTACAGTTTGGTATGGAAACACTGAAAGACTAATGGATGTGGGAATGGATGATGCTCTATGCACATGGTAAATCATTTTATCATTTTTGACTCAGTAATAGTCAAAAAGTGGCCTTTATTTTAAAATGGATGTATCTTGCTAGGCCTCTCATAACAAATATAAAATTGTGTTTTCCTTTCCTCTTAAATTGTGTTCAAGAGTGCCTTAACTAAGAGAAGTTACATGGTTGACTAGAAAACTGAGGAGTTTTTGCAAAAGGTTATAGGTTGATTAGAAAATCTTTCTTTTCAAGAGTGCTATTACTAAGAGAAGTTACATGGAGATTGGAAACCAGGGAATTTTCACAGAAGTTACATTGTTAATTTGAAAACCAAGGAGTTTATGCACAGATAAAAAATATACTAGTTAACCAATGGCATCAAAAAATCAAAAGAGTTGAGGTGCACGCTACACTTCGAGATGGAAGGTGTGTGAATGGGTGATGTTGTATACACATAGTAAATCAATGCTCAAAAAGTAGCATAATCAGTTGAATCTGATTTAAAAATAGTGCCTGCCATTATAGTCTGTCATAATATAGGTGGCATTTTCTCATTTTTCTCCTCAAGTTGAACCTTGAAGGTGGCATTGTGGACGTTGGTGGCATCAAGGACTTTCTAGTGCTTTTGAGGGACTAATGGATTTTATTGCTTCTTTCATTAGTTGCACCATTAGCCTACACTTTCTTTCGTCGTTGGAGATGCCCAACAAATATGTGATTTCGTGTGTTGAAGCAAATTTCAGTTTCTTTAACGTTTCCTCTCCAAACTCCATAGGCATTTCCAACACAAATGCATTTGATGACATTTTCATGTTCTTGGCGGATGTGGGAAGATTCTAATCAACATTAGTTTGTTTACCTTCCTTGCTCCACAGAGTTTGCATTTTCATGTTCGATGTAGAGAGATTTCGATCAAGATTCCTCGGTTTACATTTCTTGCTCCACAAATTTGTTGATTTACTAGCCATGGCATTCAAGTAACTTCAATTGTCGCCTTGGGTAATGCAATTTACAATTAGAATGATGTGATTGATCAACTCCTTTATTTACAAAACCATTTGGATGATCAAATACAATTTTGTCATTTGGAGAAATTTAATTATGCAATAATTTAAAGGATTTTTCATGCCACATCCCAACTTTAGGAAAAGTTAGTTATGCAGACATTTAAATAAATCCGAGCTGCCGCGAAGACAATGCATGGTATTAACTCTTATTAATAGCTAAGAGTGTTAATCCCTTTGGATATTGAGTTCAATGATTACCTAGGGATGGACATTACATTCATTCACCCTACTTTATCTAAGAGGATATTTAATATGATCGAGTTACACATTTTTATTATTGATACCATTTGCATGATCAAATGTGATTGTTGCCCTATTTTATGTGAGAGTACACTTTACAGGTTTCGTTCATATCCAAGGACCGTGGTGAAATGACTTTCAATTGATGTGACATTTGAGATGGACAAAGTCATGTCTAAACAAAAATGAACTATCACTTATATTCAATATGTGAGATTTAGAAAAATAAGGAGCTTCACTAATACACATTAAGAAGTTTTAGAAATATAAGAAATTTCACAAATATTGTACCCCTCTCGTTAATGTGTATTAGTGAAGCTCCTTATATTTATAAATCTCACATATGGAAATTTCAGTTTAGATATGTGTATTAGTGAAGCTCCTTATATTTCTAAATCTTGCATATTGAATATAAGTTGCAGAGTTCATTTTAGTTTAGACATTAATTTGTCCATCTCCAATGTAGCATCAACAAAAATTCATTTCACCGCGTTCATCATATGAACAAAACATGCAAAATGTAATCTTCCATAAAATAGGGTGACATTCACATTTGATCATTCAAATGGTCTCAAGAATAAAAATTCGTAACTTGAGGAATTGATCAAGTCAATCTCGATCATATTAAATCATCACCTTAATTAAAAAGGGTGAATAGATGGAATGTTCATCCCAAAGGGCAATCAATGGGATCAAAACCCAAAGAGATTCAAAACGCTTAGCTATTAATAAGAGTTAATACCATGCATTGTCTTTGCAATAGCTAGAATTTCTTTAGACATTTGCATAATTAACTTTCCCTAAAGTTGAATTGTGGCAAAAAACATTTTAAATGTCTACATCACTGACTTTCTCGAGAGGACAAAGTCATATTTGATCATCCAAATGGTCCTATAAATCAAAGGGTTTTAAATGTCTGCATCACTGACTTTCTCCAGAGGACAAAGTCGTATTTGATCATCCAAATGGTCCTATAAATCAAAGGGTTGATCAACCTCATAATTCTAACAATAAATCAAAGGATTGATCAACCTCATAATTCTAACAATATATCAAAGTTTGGTTGGAAAACAAAAGATTTGTTTAAGCAGTAAAAATACACTAAATGAATAATTGCATAAAAAGAGTTGGAAAAAAAGGTTGAGATACACTTTTACAGTTTGGCGTGGAAAAACTGTTAGATGTGGGAATGGTTGATGCTCTATGCACATGGTAAATCATTTTATCATTTTTTACTCAGTTACATGGAGATTGGAAACCATAGAATTTTCACACAAGTTACATGGGAATTTTCCCATGTGTTTGACATCAAGATCTCTATTCACACTTTGAGATGTGTAGTATCTTGGATTCCATTTTCATCATTGGTAGAAATCCTCGCCTTTATTAGTGATTTTCCTAATTGGTCATTGCTCATAGTGTCTCTTTCATGCACTATTTCATCCAGTGCATGCAAGAGATGTACTTGATGATGTGTTATTCCATTCATCCCAATGATTCAAAATCATTGTCATTCTACTTCTTCATGTTGGATGATGGGGGATGCCTTAATGCCCCCCTTCCAACTAAGATCTAGATCTATAGTTTTTATAGTACTTTGGGGCTTACTATCATCAATGGTAGGATCCTTTGTTGGAAGCCCATAGTGGACTTTATCAAATGCAGAGCTGTGATATATATATATATAATAGATGTTTATTTTTGCTTTAACAATTTATAAAAATCTATAGTAACCAACAAATTAATGTTAGTGTAAGGAAGAGAATTAAAACATACAACCAAAAACATTTCTATATTTTTTTTAAAACTCACAGTTTACAGATTCCACTCTGACGAGTTCATAATCTGGTATTTCCATTAAAATGTCATGAATATTAATAAATTAATTAATTAAAACAATTTCAAAAACTTTTATAAATTCAGATTATGCAGAGATAAAAAATATATATAATAAAAAAATGGCATAGTTGACCAATGGCATCAAAAAGTGTTGAGTACACTTCAAGATAGAAGGTGTGTGAATAGGTGATAAAAAAAATTAGATAATAAAAAAATTATTTTAATCAACAAAACTTTAACCCTGATTTTTTTTTAAATATAGGTGCTTTAACAGATATAGATCTTTTAATGTCAACGGGGTGTATGTATGAATGGAAGGAACGAGGCCCTATGTCCCAAATCATACAAATTTATACTTAGGCTTTGGAAACATATGTATTCCATAATTAAAAAACAAAAAATAAATATAGATCTTTTAAGTTGATCTGGCAATTGAGAGAGGAGTTTGCAATGTTAATTATAAATATAAGTGTTTAATAGATTTAATGAAAGTTTGTAATTGATTTTTTTTAAATATTAATGATTAATAGTTATAAATCTTTTATTGAAAATAGGGGTTTGCAGCTGTGTTCAGCTAAATTTATTATAAATATGGTTGTTTAATAGACTGGATTGAAAAATCAATCCATGCTACTTGGTTATAAATATCAATCTAAGCTACTAAAAACAGTAGTTCCAAATAAAAACACTAATCCTAACTACTGTTCCAAATAAAATAACCCTAATCCTAACTAAGCCCTGGACTGGAAACTGAGTCATCCTTCTATAAATCCTAATACTTTGGTTGTAGTTGAACGACCTCAAATGAAATAACCCTGAACCTAACTATAAGCCCTAGACTAGGAAACTTGGCCCATCCTTTTCTATATCCTACTTAGCTAATCCTTTTCTAAATCCCAATCCTAATAGATATCGGCTTCCGAAAACCTTAGTTGTAGTGAACCGATCTCTGGTTATAGAAGGAGTTTGGATCTGATTTTATTAGTTGTAGTGAGCCCATCTTTGGTGTCGAAAGAGTTTGCATCTGTTTTTTTTTTAAATATGGGTTCAACACATGCTTTTAGTTATAGTGACCACAAAACCCAAATGAGTTGTCTTAAAACTAACTAAAACGAACCTGTAATAAAACACTTAGTTCAAAACCTTGAATAAACCCTAATATATATTGGTTTATGGATAATGGAAACCCTAATTGAAATGAAGCGGTTTTGGTTTTTTTAATATAATAGCCCATTTAAATAATCACAATAAACCAAAAGCTAAGACCATTAAAAAACAAAAATGGTCGTCACATTAGAGAGACCAAAAACTAAAAATTAGAATAAAAATTAAGGGCACACGCTAAAAAAGAGAGCGATGGGAAGGGATCAGAAACGACTGGCTTGGACTGCTCCGAATAAGAGCAGAAAGCAGTGGATGATATCATAGTCGATCATTTGGGGAAAGTTATTTCATCATTTCCCCTTCCTCGGCCTTGCGCACACATAAATTCTAATTAGTTTACTTGTTTGTTTAACAAAAAAATAGGATTACTTGTTTATTTAACAAACTCGTCTGTGAGAATGCTGCACATAAACGCCCAAAATCCGAGCCCATTGAAAACCTAAAATCCGAGCCCATTGAAAAATCTAAAATTCCGGCATCTAAGCGTCAGATTAGATATACCAGACCATAAAAATTAGAGTAACCATTGAAAAATCTAAAATGCTGGCATCTAAGCATCTGATTAGAGATACCAAAATTAGGGTAAACATTAAATAAATACAGGGAAAGACAACCTATTTAAAAAAACTAATAGACCCACATAAATAGAGCACGATGGGAAGGGGGATCAGAATCGACTGGCTTGGACTGCTTCTCCGAAGGAGAGCAGAAAGCAGTGGATGATATCACAGTCGTTCATTTGGGGAAAGTTATTACATCATTCCCCCTCCTCGCTCTAGAGAACAAACAGATAAATAAAATAATTCAAAACAAAATGCACAGCCGACGCACCGTATCTTCTTACAAGATAACAAGTCCAGAAGCCCCGACCACTGGTAATCCATACTCTTCTCATCTGAGTCGCCTCTGCCAATACTCTTCAAATATCTGGGATTTCATTTGAAGAGTATAGGGTAACAGATTAGACGTCGGATGTAACAAAAGAAATTAAAAAAAAGATTGGAAACTAGTGCTATGGGTGGCTTTCTTTGGGAGGCAGAGTTGTTTTACTAAAGTCGGTTCTGGAAAGTCAACCCATATATTGGATGGCAGTCGAATTACTCCCAAAATTTGTTACTGCCCAAATCCGTAAGTTATGTTTTAAGTTCTTATGGAATGGAAATATTTCTTCTAGTCACATACATTTATGCAGCTGGGAGGTTCTATCTCGGCCAAAAACTTTTGGCGGTTGGGGTCTCAGAGATTTAACACAATTCAATTTAGCGCTGTTGGCAAATACCCTTTGGCATGCACTCTTCCGCGAAGAAGATATATTTGGCACAACATTGTGTTGGATAAATATTTAAAACCTGGATGTATATCTCTGGTGTCGAAGGAGTTTGGATCTGCTTTTTTTAGTTGTAGTGAACCAATCTTTGGTGTCGAAGGAATTTGCATCTGATTTTTTATAAATATGGTTTCAACACATGCGGTTCTGGAAAGTCAACCCATATATTGGATGGCAGTCGAATTACTCCCAAAATTTGTTACTGCCCAAATCCGTAAGTTATGTTTTAAGTTCTTATGGAATGGAAATATTTCTTCTAGTCACATACATTTATGCAGCTGGGAGGTTCTATCTCGGCCAAAAACTTTTGGCGGTTGGGGTCTCAGAGATTTAACACAATTCAATTTAGCGCTGTTGGCAAATACCCTTTGGCATGCACTCTTCCGCGAAGAAGATATATTTGGCACAACATTGTGTTGGATAAATATTTAAAACCTGGATGTATATCTCTGGTGTCGAAGGAGTTTGGATCTGCTTTTTTTAGTTGTAGTGAACCAATCTTTGGTGTCGAAGGAATTTGCATCTGATTTTTTATAAATATGGTTTCAACACATGCTTCTAGTTATAGTGGCCACAAAACCCAAAGGAAGTAGTCTTAAATCTAACGAACTAAAACCAAACCTGTAAACCCTAACATATATTGGTTTCTGGAAACCCTAACTTAGTTCAAACTTGAATAAACCCTAACATATATTGGTTTCTGGAAACCCTAATTGAAATGAAGCGGTTTTGGTTTCTTGAAACCCTAATTGAAATGAAGCGATTTTGGTTTTTGAAG
>SNQJ01S0167701.1:15790-27674 GCA_010110895.2 Picea sitchensis
ATGAACCTAGATGGCCCTAAGACAAATAACATGTTAAGTAATTTTTAAAAACAAATTCCCTAATTAAAAATCGCCCAGTACGAAATTTAAGGCCTAAGTCTAAATTACGTTAGTGGTAAAATTTTGTCTTCGGAAAAAAAATAGTAATAAAAATAATAAAAATAAAAACAACTTAATTATAATTATGATCTTTGTTAAATCTTGTAACATGAAGGGAGTAAGAGATTTAATTTATTCATAAAAAGGGGTAAAATTTTGTTAGATTAAAATTTAAAAGGGAATTAATTAGTTTATTACCTTAATAAATTAAAGTATACTAATTAAATAAGAAAAGGGAAAAAGGGTTAATTTCACACCTGCCTTTTTGAGTTCTAAGTAAAAGGGGAAAGAGGGAAAATAAAAAAAAGGGGAAACTAGGGAAAAGAGGTAACATAAAAAGGGAAAAAGCGGAAAGTCAACTTAGTAAAGAATTTACCATTTAAGAGCTTCTAATTGTAAACTGAATTAACAATTTAATAAAAGGGAAAGCTATTAAAACCTGTAAGAGAATTTAGGGACACCTAGGAGTGATTCTAGGAGCAACTCTAGGTGAGTGAGGGAAATAAAGATAAATACTTAATTAAAGAAATTAATTTCTGGAGGAATGTAGGGGATGGGGGACACTTGTATGGAGAGGAATTTTTAGGAATTTGTTTTTAAAACTTTAATTAAATGACATTTTAGGAAAGAAAGGAAGTTCGAAACTCTATAAAATGAAGGAAGGAGAAGGATGAAGGAATCTTCTATTTGTGTAACGTTACACTGCAGAAATATCTACTTGACTGATTTACTTGTTGGAGTTGGGATACCCAACTCAGAGAGGAGTGGTAGCTCGGCTTTGTGAGGCAAGCTAGGAGCTAGACGAACCTCAGGATAGTGTGCGTGGCCCCTTTGCAACTCGGGGTGCTAAGGGGGAAGAATAGTACCCCCAGCATTGGTTGGGAGGTACTGGTGAAGTCTCGACGGTCGACGAGCGGGAGATGTATGGAGCACGCGGACATCACTCAGAGCGGACGATCAGGCAACGGTACTATCTTTTCATTCTGTATAATAGATGTTGTAGGTTTTTGCTTGGATCTGCATGTTGATTAGGTAAGTAGATTGAATGTTAGATTGATCACTAAAATTTTCTTATCCTAGCTCGATGATTGTTGACTCCCATGGCCTTTGTTTTCTCGTACGTATTGATTACCTTGCTATGTTGAGTGAGACCTTCTGTGTTGTTTAGCCTTCATCCCTAGCCCACTAGTCCTCTCCTGAGCAGTGGGACAGAAGCCTGATCTATGGTCATCGCCTTAGCGTTAACAGACCTATGGATCTCAACGCCCTTCTTTTCTGTGAGAGGATGGTGAAGCGAAGGACGAACCCATCCATCATCTACCTCTGTCGTTGGCTGATTGGTGGTCCTGGCACCTTTTTGGGTTGAGAATTTCCACCATTATCTTTCCTATCTCATAAATTTGACTCTGAGTCTCAATACACTCTTGGACAATTTAGCTCGGCGTTTAAGGCATTCGATGGCAATAATACTCTCGGTGTTTTATAAACATGACTGTGTTTGATCTCTGTGTTGTATTGGGCTATGCATTTATAACTCTCTACATGTTTGGTTTATTTTCTCTACGTTTTGTTTGGGAGGCTTTTGAGGAACTTTAGTGCTTAGTTGGGGAATTTGACTGGGATTTCATATGATTGGCTACGGTGTAAATTATTGACTGTGTTTTCTTGATACAATGATTGCCATTGTAATATATAGGAACTGCATTGTTACATTTTAGGGAGCCATTTTCCTAATGTCTTACACAGCAATTGCCATGTTCTCAATCAACACTCTCATTATTAAACTAAACCATTATTATATTTAAATTTGCAAAATTCCTCTAACTAGACAACATTGGTATTGTTAAACTCACAAATTATTAGCTAAAGTACAACTGTTGATTTACATTTGATGGATAGCGATAGCATGCAACGTTTTAGCGGCAACGGTGGTGTCTGGTGGGCGAAATCTTTTACTATGTAGGGATAGTGTGAAAGGGCGTTTTTTACGTGTGAGTGGTGTGCTTTTTGGCTAGGTGGGGTTTTATTAACAACAATGATTTTCCTTCTGTTGAGTCTTGGTTCAACGTTTCTGCTGGTTAAAAGTTGACCGTGTTGCCGCCCCTTAGATCATAATTATTGTTCTAATCCTTAATGACATTGCGACTGGAATGCCTCAAATTTTTCCATGATTAGATGACTGTGATTTTTCATTAAAACCATTTCCCCTTGAGAATGCAGTTGTTGCCTGGTGATTCACCTGTAGATGACTGCGTTTTTTCTTTTAAACTACTACTAAACATGCCTTGGTCTCTTGGAGAAATTGCCATTTATTTGTTTTAGAACGGAAATCAGGTATTTCGTGTGACTTTGATTTAGTTGTGTAATGACAGCGCTAATGATGTAGGATGCGACTGACCTTCAAGTCTGTTAGCATTAATTATTGTAGACAGGTGGGAATTTTACGTCATGACTGTGGTTGCCGACTGTCTTTAGCATTGAGTTTTTCCCTTAGCAACGATACCCCTATTTTTAAATTTTACAAACGATAATCTACCCTTGCCTCAATCAGCCAATTACCATTGGCTGTGAGTCACCGCCTTTTTCCCAGCCCTTGGACAATGATGAGCTTGTCAGGATTGACAACAACCAGTTAAATATTACGTGCTTAAATGTCTTCGAGGTAAGCCTTCGGTTTACTTATGTTAAATGTATTGTCTTCGGTTTACTTCTGCATGGCTGTCGATAGTGCGACCCTTCACTGAGAATCATGGCAGCAAAGGCAATTAATGTCAAATCCCCATATTATTTTCGTTGGCAAACGCCATGAATCACGCTGGGCAGACTCGACTTAGTTTTTCGGATTCAAGATCATGTGGCCGCTGGATATGTCTGTAGGGTGAATTGTTGGTGGAAGGTTATTGGGCAATAGGAATAACATTTTGTGAAAGATATGAATGGACATGCGTAAACTTGTTTGTTTAAAAAATGGGTTTAGATGAATTTTTAATGGAGTAAGTTAATGTTTTATTTTAGTTTTGGTGAGTTTTTTTAGTTTAATTAGGATTGTTATAGATGTTTGGAATTATATGTTTAAATTATTAAAATTGTAATATGCAGTTGTTGAATGATATTTAGAGTTTACTATTACAATTTATAAGTCAGGGGCAGATAGGGTAAAGAACGTATATCTCTATAAATCTTACCAATCAAATAGCTGAGTGTCTGATTTAGTTGTGATCTATTTAAATTATTATTATTATAACAAAATTGTAGAGTAAAAATAAGTAAAAATTACAATACCTATTTTATTATCAATTATTGTTTATCATGTATTGAGAGCCCAATTAAAAAAATAATTATGAGTGATGTACATGTTATTCTTTATTTAAAAAAAATAAATAGAAACTTTTCAATTTTTCTATGTTTTCCCTTATTTCATTTTAGTTTTTTTTATATATTTTGTTGAAAGAGAAATCGTGATCCCTGGTTATAAGTGAAGAATGGAAGATCAAAATTATGAAAAAAATCAATTTCTTATAAAATATAAATTTCATAAATTTTTATATAACATCAAATTCTTTATAAAGAAAGATAAATATAAACCTTTTTAAATGTGTTTTTTTTTCAATTTAAATTATGATTAAATTTTATGCATATGAAAACTGGAGAGATCCAAATTAATTTGGGTTATGTTATTATAAATCTTGAGTTATTGTTTCGGTTATGTACTGCAGTATAAAATGCTGCCTAATTTTGAGTAAGCAGGAATATATCTGAGTTAATTTTAACTCCTAATCTGGCATGCCCTACTTTGTATATTTCTGCAAATATATAATAATGTGAAATGGTTCGGATCCATTATATTTTTATTTTGGAACCTTCGCAAATTTTCCAAACCCTTGTTGTTATGGCTTCTAGAATGTTGATTTCTTTCCTCTTATCTCCTGAAACAAAAATAAAATAAATTCTTCTTGTTGGCGTAATAATGGGGGCGTTACATATGGTATCAGAGCGGGTTCAACCCTGCGACTGTGGATCGCCATGCTTTCCACTGTAGTAAACCTTTGAATCTTAACCTAACACTATTTAAAACTTTAACTTGCCCTTGCGATAATCACTATTAGATGACACCGTAGATATTCATAGCGAGGTATTGTGGATGGAAGTGAGACGCCTCTAGAAGTTTCGCGCCCTCAAAGTCTGACCCCCAAAGGGAGGAACAAGTCCTTGGGCTGGATTCGCTTGTAGTAAGGGATGATGGTGGTCTGACAAGGCCCTTATAGGTAATTTCAAGGGCCTTGATTCACCATTAGTACTGAGATGAGGCCAGGGCACCTATACCCCTAAGGGTCCACAACGCAACCTAGCTAGTACCATTAGCATCCACCGAAAACTCGAGAGAGTTGAGTTCTCAAGTCCATGAGTGTCACGGACGGTTGTGTCGTCGAGGCATGGTTGTAGAGAAAGGCGTTGTGCTTCACGCTTCATGATTATGACCTCCATCTTGAAGGTCTGCATGGTGGTCCTTCGACTGAGGGGAGCGCTCTTTTATGGCGGAAAATGCTCCTGCCACTTTTGAATGTAGTCATTAGTGACGTGTCATAGGAACTGTTTGAGGGACGGTTCCAGGAGAGGTATCTTTCTAAGGAATTTGTTGAGCATCATCTCAACGAGTTCGATGCCTTGTGACAAGGCGGTCATACAGTGCCTGAGTATGAGGCCCATTTTTGGAGTTGTTTCGATCTGCTCCGCACCCTTACCAAGGAACTTAAGGTCAACAAGTTTGTGTTGACCTTAGCATTAGGATTCAGCTTCTACTTCAGGTACCAACATTACTAGACCGAAGAAGGTGTGTGGGGTTGCGGGGAGCCACATCACCAACTTTATTGCCTAGAGGAAGGGGTCAGAGCATCTGGATCAGTCGAACCCACTACCATGGGAGTTGTGAAAGGCCCTTCAGATTCTTGTAGTGGTGACTAACCACCAGACAGAGAACCCATCAACTATGTTCTAGATGTTAGGTAGCGTCACTGACCATACCCTTTGACTTGATAGATCCTGGTGATACCAAGAGTTTCATTCCTGGTGCAGTGCTAAAGGATTAAGGTAAGGGAAATCGAACAGGATGAGTTTAGCTTCGTAGAGATGGCCTCGGGAGCCAAACCAAAGGTTGGGGAAGGGTCATGGGTGGTACCCTTAACCTGGAAGAGTTTGTCACCAGGGCCAGCCTGTACATCATGATCTGCGGATATTATGACATCGCGATCGATACAGACTGGTTTGAATCACATGAGGCGATACTCAGCTGTAAGATAAAATGGTTGAGCTTGGTCGATGATGAGGAACAAAGACGCGTGATTCTAGGTCTGAACCAGGGAGTTTCCCTGAGATTCACCAGTTCCTTGTGGCTATAGAAGAACTTGCGCAAGTGGTGCAAGCTTTATGTGATCCTTGCATTGAATAAGAAGGGAGAAGCAGAAGGTCTAGAACACCTTCCGGTCATGAGAGAGTTTGTCGACATTTTTCTGAAGGAGTTACCTGGGATGCCCTCAGAGAGGGAATTGGAATTTACCATATACCTAAAACTGGGAACTGAACCGATAGCAAGAACGCCTTATCGGACGTTGACCCCAAAGTTACGAGAGTTGAAAATGCAACTGAAAGAGCTGTTGGACCTAGGAATGATACGTCCTAGTGTGTCACCATGGGGTGCACCTGTTATTTTCATACGAAAGAAGGATGGGTCGTGGAGGCTCTTCATTGACTACCATCAATTAAACAAAGCCAGGATTAAGAATTAGTATCTGTTGCCGAGAATTGATGATCTGTTCGATCAAATGAAGGGCGCGACGGTGATCTCCAAGATCGATTTGCAATCAAGGTATCACCAGCTACGGATCAAGGAGGATGACGTCCCAAAGACCGCCTTTTAAGACGAGGTTTGGACATTACGAGTTTATTGTTTTACCGTTTGGACTGAAAAACGCCCCAGGGGTATTTATGAGTTTGATAAATGTGGTGTTCCGCGAGTACTTGGACAAGTTCGTCCAAGTATTCATTAACGATATTTTGATTTACTCTCAAATGATGGAGGAGCATGACGAGCACTTTCACTTGGTACTACAGTGTCTGTGAGAGCAAAAATGGTATGGGAATATGTCCAAATGCCTTTTTATCAATTGAAGATTCACTACTTAGGTCATGTCATCTTTGACGAAGGTATCGACATGGATCCATCTAAGGTCGAGGCTATCATGGAATGGCCTGCACCAACAAATGTCCCTGAAGTGCATAGCTTCATGGGTTTAACAGGATACTATCGACAGTTCATCGAGGGATTTTCAAAGATAGCAAATCTGATCGCGGAGATTGTAGAAGAAGAACAAGAAGTTTGTTGGGACCGAGAAATGCATGGGAGCATTTTGGAGGCTCAAGGAGTTGTTGACAACAACATCGATACTAAAGGTCCCGGACATGGACGTGGACTTCTTGGTATGCACTAACGCATCCAAGGAAGGCTTAGGCAGAGTCTTGTTGCAAGAGGAATGAGTGATCATTTACTTTTCGAGAACACTGAGAAGGCATGAGGAGAACTACGCGACGCACAATTTGGAGTTGTTAGCCATCATACATGCCTTGACGGTTTGGAGACACTACCTTGTTGGACGAAATTGAACTAAGGACTGACTTTTGTGGACTACAACACATATTTATGCAAAGCGACCTGAACACGTGACAACGACATTGGTCGGAATTGCTTAGCGAGTATGACTTTGAGATTACTTGCATAAAGGGAAAGATGAACCGAGTGGCAGATGCATTGAGTCAGAGACCATGCATCTTTTCGGTACTATCTCTTTAGATGAATCTATGTGAAAATATTCTAACTTTACAGCATGATGATGACTGGTACAAAGAGGTCAAGGGTTTTTTTTCGGACAAAACACAATGATGGTACCACGATGTGCAAGATTTTGGTTTGATAGCAATGGTTTATTGATATTTAAAAATTGGATCTACGTACCACAGAACGACGAGTTGAGGATGTTGATACTGAGCAAGGCTCATAGAGCAGTTTACATGGCTCACCCGGGAGTCACGAAGATGAGGGAAGACCTTAAACCCTTATTCTTCTGGAAGGGAATGAAGGCAGACATAGTCAACTATGTGGCCATATGTCTAGAACTTTAGTAGATGAAGGCTAAACATAGACATCCAGTAGGATTACTACAACCACATGCTATTCCAGAATTGAAATGGGAGGTTATTTCGATGGGTTTTATTGTCAGACTACCACTAACGGCAAGGAGACACTCTAATGAAGAGTGCTCACTTTATTCCTGTGTGTACAACGTATCAGGCACCTGACATAGATAGAGTTTTCATCAATGAGATTGTGAGGCTGCATGGCATGCCTAAGAGGATTATATCTGATCGAGGATCGGTGTTTACTGGACGATTTTGGACGAGTTTCCAAGAGGCCTTGGGAACCCAACTTAAATTTAGTATTGCGTACCACCCGGAGACTGATGGGAAGACCGAACGAATGAACCAAACCTTGGAGGACATGTTGCGCATGTATGTAATGGACCAACAAAATCATTGGGAAGAATTCTTGCCACTAGTGGAATTGTCTTACAACAATAGTTACCAAAGCACCATTAAGATGGCGCCTTTCCAGTTTCTTTACGAGCGACCATGTCGGACACCCTTGAGTTGGGATCGACTTGAGGATAGGGTCCTAGTGGGACCAGAAGTGATCCAAGAAATGGAAGAGAAAATAAAAACAATAATACAAAGCAGTAAAGAAGCACAGGATTGACATAAGAGTTATGTCAATGTGCACCGTCTCGACCGTAGATACGAGGTCGACGATCGAATATTCTTGTGGGTTAAACTACATAAGAGTTTGATCAAGTTTGGGAGGGGATATAAACTCTCTACTAGGTTCGTGGGACCTTTCGAGATTGTGGAGAGAAAGGGTCCTGTGGCATATCTACTAGCCTTGCCCAATTCTTTGAGGCATATGCATGATGTTTTTCATATATCTGTTTGAGACATTATATTAGTGATCATACGCATGTTATTGACATGAGTTCCTTGAAGGTTTCAGACAAGGGAGCCCTCACGGCTGAGCCAGTCTGCATCTTGGATCATCGCGTTCGACAGCTACGATGTCGAATTATAGAGCAGGTCAAGGTCCAGTGGGACAATTATAGTCCGCACTCAGCGACCTGGGAGGATGCATATGGTATGCACCAATAGTTTCCATTTTTGTTTGATACATAGACATATGATATTGTGATACACTTTATTTCAACATTTATACTGTGAAACTTCGGGATGAAGTTTAGACCAAGAGGGGGTGTATATAACATCCCGCTATGGTGCACTGAGGGAGCTTATTATTTGAGGACACTTGCTCACAAGTGATCTGGATTTTTATGTTGTTAAAACTTTTGATTTTGATTATGAGGCGCTATGGTTTGATGACATGTTGTTTTATCGCTTTGACATAGACAGGTGTTATTGACTCAATTTTACTGAGTTTGCGGGATTACGGACCTAGAGGATGTCGAGGCATCGATGGAACCCCTTGGACTCCGGATCGAGTCAGGGAGTGTGTCATTGGAGATTGATTGTTTTACTATGATATTAGTGCATCTGAATGGATGATATGATATGGATATGTTCTGGCATGATTTTTTGATGATGCAGGCTAACGATAGCTTACCGACCAGACTCACATGTGGAGTAAAGGGGTCACGCACGTCTACCAGAGAGGTTGAGGGAGATGTATGGACAACAACCCTGCCACAGCCTACTAGAACTCTCGTCGTGGCTCGAACTATAGGTTAACAATTACCTAGTTGGAGAGGACCCACGATGCCGTGAGGGCAGACTACGACATTCGCTCACGATGATTCTAAGGGGCATGCAATAAGGCAGGGGCCTTATTCCTTAGAAGCCCTTATTCTCCCACAATTTCACCTAGCGGAGTGTTGACTCCAGGGTTTATTGATGTCTACCAAATAAGTCAAGAGGCGAGTGGCACCCTTGGAGCATGTGGTGCATCCTGAAGGGCACATCGTGCAAGGGAACAGATGAGGCAAGTGGCATCCTTGGAGCACTTAGTGTGTCCTGAAGGGCACATCGCATTGTTGATGATAGAGGAATGAACCTAGATGGCCCTAAGACAAATAACATGCTAAGTAATTTTAAAAAACAAATTTCCTAACTAAAAATCGCCTAGTATGAAATTTAAGACCTAAGTCTAAATTACGCTAGTGGTAAAATTTTGTCTTCGGAAAAAAAAATAGTAATAAAAATAATAAAAATAAAAACAACTTAATTATAATTATGATATTCGTTAAATCTTGCAACATGAAGGGAGTAAGAGATTTAATTTATTCATAAAAAAGGGGTAAAATTTTGTTAGATTAAAATTTAAAAGGGAATTAATTATTTTATTACCTTAATAAATTAAAGTATAGTAATTAAATAAGAAAACGGAAAAAGGGTGAATATCTAAGTAAAAGGGGAAAGAGGGAAAATAAAAAAAAGGGGAAACTAGGGAAAAGAGGTAACATAAAAAGGGAAAAAAGGAGGAACTTAAGGGAAAAAGCGGAAAGTCAACTTAGTAAAGAATCTACCATTTAAGAGGTTCTAATTTTAAACTGAATTAGCAATTTAATAAAAGGGAAAGCTATTAAAACCTGCAAGAGAATTTGGGGACACCTAGGAGTGATTCTAGGAGCAACTCTAGGTGAGTGAGAGAAATAAAGATAAATATTTAATTAAAGAAATTAATTTATGGAGGAATGTAGGGGATGGGGGACACCTGTAAGGAGAGGAATTTTTAGGAATTTATTTTTAAAACTTTAATTAAATGAGATTTTAGGAGAGAAAGGAAGTTCGAAACTCTATAAAATCAAGGAAGGAGAAGGATGAAGGAATCTTCTATTTGTGCAACGTTACACTGCAAAAATATCTACTTGACTGATTTACTTGTGGGAGTTGGGATACCCATCTTGGAGAGGAGTGGTAGCTCGGCCTTGCAAGGCGAGCTAAGAGCTAGACGAACCTTTAGATAGTGTGTGTGGCCCCTTTATGGCTCGGTGGGCTAAGGGGGAAGAAGAGTACCCCTAGGATTCGCTGGGAGGTACCGGTGAAGTCTCGACAGTCGATGAGCGGGAGATGCATGGAGCACGCGGATGTCACTCAGAGCGGACGATCAAGCAATGATAAGATATTTTCATTATGTATAATAGATGTTGTAGGTTTTTTCTTGGATCTGCATGTTGATTAGGTAAGTAGGTTAAATGTTAGATTGATGACTGAACTTTTCTTAGCCTAGCTCAACGATTGTTGACTCCCATGGCCTTCATTTTCCCATACGTCTTGATCACCTTGCTGTGTTGAGTGAGACCTTCTGTAGTGTCCTCAAGGCCGAGCCCCGTAGTGAACCATGTTCTGAAAAGAATTGTAATTATGATTTATAGGCTAGTGAGCCGAGTTCTTATAAGCTGGAGGCTTATGTGTTGTTAGGCCAGGGAGCCTAAGTGTTGAAGGCCAGGAGCCTGCTGTTGTATATGTAATCGCCCATAACAATTAATAAAATATAAACACCTCCTTATGCAGACCGACCACGATGAATGAGTGAAGGGGGACTAAGCATCCATAGAGTGGGCAAGGAATTAGGGGCTGAAAGGTGGGAAAAGGGGCTAAGTGTTGAGCCTAGGGGGCTTAAGCCTGGGAATAATATTTTATTATTATTCCAAAAGAACATGTGCCATTTATGTTTTATCCTAAGTTCCTAACCATAAGAAAGGTAATGCATGCCGAGGAACGCATGTAGTTTCAAGGGTGACAAGTGTCCACCCTAATGCATGCAAATAAAATAGACAAGGTAAGACGTGGAGGCTCTCTCTCCTCCATTCCACCCGACTACCTGAGCGTGTAGGGAGCACTAAACAGTATGACCAACCCAACCTCTGCAGAAATACCTCATGCGTTTTCGAGAGTCGAGAACCCGGTATTTTCTTTGATAGTCCGTGCACATCCTCTGTCCGATTGATCGAACCTATGTGTCGAGGCTGTATTCCGAAGCCGAGACCCTGAACCATTCCACCATTGTTGAACCAGTGGGAAAGCCTGTGTTGTTCTAAAGAGACGGTCTCACCCTCCGTTCTGAGTCGTGGAGTCTGTGTCGACCCCTGCAGGAGTTACTCATCACACATTTCTGTGAACCATCACTATGAAGCCTCGAGGCCTCGAGCCATTGTTGAGCCTGTTTGAGAGGCCGTGTTTGTATTTCCAGTTGGCTATGGTAACCACGCAGAGTTGTACTGTGCATGGATTGATTGCTAGTGCAAGTTGTGATTGAGCCTGTGTGTGATCTCTCTCTAGGTGAGGGAGGTGGATGTTGTTGGAAGAGGTTTCCTCCAGAGAGTGTCCAGCACCAGCTTCGGGCTCTGAGACTTCCTGATCCGGCCTGTTGCCGAGAACCAGAGGGGGAGGTTAGCACCGATGGACTGTGCTTGTGAAGGTGTATACTCTCGGGTGGAACAGGCATGTGGGGAATGAGAGTCTGATAGTAGTGGCCGTAAGATGGCAACCTGGGAAGAATCCTTCCAGGTTTTATGTGATGTTTTCCCTGTAACCTCAGCCTAGCCTAGGATTCCTTGCCTTGGGGTGGAGCTTAGTCCCAACTCGGGGGTGACCCACTGCTGAGTTGATGAGCAGTGCAGTCTAAGGCTGGGAGGTTCGTGGAAGGCCTGCACTTGGTTGGTGGAATCTACCA
>SNQJ01S0167702.1:0-11857 GCA_010110895.2 Picea sitchensis
AATTGTTTTGGGAAGTGCCATAGTATTAAACTCAATATGGGGGAGTATTTATTGGATAGTCCCATGATTTCCATCAAAATGGGTGGTGTTGATGTTGTATTAGGAGTACAATGGTTACAATCATTGGGAACAATGACCCTTAATTTTCAAGATCTTTTCATGATATTTTCCTTAGAAGGCAAGGAAATTGAGCTTAGAAGTATCCAAGGGAAACCCTCTAAAGTGATAAGCTCTAACATCATGACAAAAATACCGAAAAAGGGATACGATGGTGTAATTACACAATTGTGCTCACTAGATGTTCAAACATCTACAACCTTTGCTCGAATGGATCTCCAAAAAGTTATCAACAATCATTTCAAGGTATTTGGAGAGATGCCTAAGGGTCTTCCACCTGCTCAAGGTCATGACCATGCTATTCATCTACGACCAGGAAGTGTAAATCTAGTCTTCCATGTTTCTTGCTTAAAGAAGATAATCAATGACAAGATCCTAGTGCAAACTATTTTATCAAAAATTAATGAAGGGAAAATCATACTAGAACTATAAATAATACTTGAAATATGGATTAAGAAGTTGTAAAATCAAGGAGTTACTAAGTACCACGTCAAATGGAAGAATCTACTAGTGGAAGAGGTGACATGGGAAGATGATTTCTTCATGCAGGCACAGTCGTGGTAGTCAAGTGTTGAGGACAACACTTGTTTGAAGGGGAGGGGCATGTTAATCCCTAGACAAAGCCCCGTGTTATGTTTAAAACTCCTTATCAAGCCCTAGATATTGAATTATTACATTTTTAGTGTTATATTTGTGTGTTGGCTAGAACCCTTCATTGCACCCTTTCATTACAATTGTACCATTTGTCTCCTATATATATAACAAGGAGACTTAGTCTTAGGAAGATATTACAAAATCTCATATTGTATTCTGAATTGGATATATTGTAAAAGGAGGTTTCCCCCTCGAAGTGGACTATAATTCATTGACTTTTTATCATTTTTAAGGTGTTGGGATCATAACAATAAATCAGATTGCACCTGTTGCAATAAGAGACACCAACTAGAGGCATTAGTGACAAAATTGGGCAAAGAGGCGCTTGCCCTTGGATTGGATGAGGGTAATCACATGGCATCTTTGGCTTGAACATTGCAGAGAGTTGGATGTTGATTGTGGATGAATGCATGGGTTTAAACGATGGACTCGAGGATAGGAGGTTCTTGAGGATGTTGTTGAGGATGACAACGAGTTTTAGTGGGTGAGGATGTACGAACCTTTCCTAGAAGTGGTGTTGGGAACCTTCGTTGCACCAATGTGGATGGACATGTTGGACAAACAATCCAATTGAGATGCCTTGGCTTGCTAGCAAAGGCACACCTTGGACAACTGCCTTAGCTTGTTGTCAAGACACACCTTGGCTTCTTGGCAAGTTGCACCTTGGACAGTCAATGGCCTTGACCTAGCAAGGCACACTTCGTATGGTTGGACATCTTGGCCCAATGGCAAGACACTCTGTAGATGGAGTCAAGCACCCTTGTAGATAAATAAGGTGCACCACTAATGGACTTGGGTGCATCACAAATAGTGGCAAGTTGGATGCACCCAAGGAGTTGGACGACCACGACGAATGAAGAAGCTGGATTAGAAGGCTTGATGACTTAGGCGCCTGGACTTATACAAATGAATGGAGTTAGGCAGTCCACACTTGGGGGTCACGACAAACAACTGAAGTGCCTTCATGAACAAGTTTCCACAGACTTCAACCATGGGTTGCACTCATTGGGCGTACTCCCTTGGGCATGCATCCATTGGGCACACTTTCACCAAATGCCTTGAATGTGACTAGATTGACTCGAGCATAGTCGTGTGGACTCGGACAAATTGGGTGCACTTGGGACCACTAAGTTGACTAAGACAAGTGGATGGAGTTTCCTTTGAATGACTTGAGATAGATCAGATGCATTGGTTCACTTAGGTGTAGCAGGGTGTACTTAAGTGCAGTCAAATGAAATGATTAGACATATAGAATGACATTAGCGGACTCAAGACGACTTGGCAGACGAGGCAACTGGACGAGCTTGAGACAACTTGAGCAGGCCCGACATAGTTTGAAATTATGAGATGGAATGATTGATAGACAAGTCACTGAAGATGAGAAAGTTGACTCAACGACACTTGGGTCCACCTTAGCGGACGAGGCTTGCAAGCGCGTGACACGACTCGTGTATATACGAGGATGCCTAAAAGTGCTAAGGCATACAAGAGATTACCTAGTAAGGAGTACAAGGAGTTCTGTGATTGTGCCAAGTTTAGGGTTGGGCATAATGGAATGACTTGTACTTCCTACGTGAGATAGAGAGTGGAAGAAGAATTATAGGAGACAAGCCCATGGAAGCATCTTGGGTTGGACTGTGCAATTTTGTTGGGTAGTTTGGCATGCAGTTGCTTTGCCTTGGTTTATTTGTACATTTGTAATTGGGTTGCTAACAGTTGGATGCAACCACCCCAATGTATCATGTAAATATTCTCTGTATAATAAAGTGTTTATGTGCCTCAATTAGGTGTTGGCCATTATACTTGTGTTGTGTATTGTTGATGCTTTATTGTCTGTTGGATGTTTATGTTCCTTGCATATTGTTAATGGGCTAAGTGTTGTATTGTTGGGATGTTTTAAGATAGTGGTTGGATGCATACATATGTGCTTGTTGGATAAACTAAGTGTGTTAGACTTGGCTAAGCATCTAACTTGTTGTAGCCGAAGGCAAAGTTATGGTGAGACCTTAGGTGAAGAGGCGTAGTCTGGTTGTAGTATGTGCATGTTGGACAAACCATTAGAGTCGAGGCAAGGCAGTGCCACATGACTGCGGGTGGCGGAATGACTTGGAAAAACTCAAGTTAGAAAAAATAATCTGGGCGGATTGTAGGTTCATGACACCTTTGCTTTAGTGCATGATGACATGTTGGGAGCTTTGTATTCTATGCAACAATGACCATGTAAATTTAGAGGAATAATGTGTATGTGGTGATCAAAAAGGTGGTGTTGATTATATCCTCATCTTTGGACGAAAGCTATCCACAATAAAGCTTACATAATCCTAACACACATATAATATCAATCATAGAAGCTTCACCATGAAATAATTTGTTTGCAGTTAGAAAAACAAACTAAAACTTTCAAACTAATTTAGATGAAATGGGAAAGAGGAACTTGTGATGGAATGAACACCATCTAAGAAATGGACCCTTCCTTCATTCATAAGTGTAAAGCTTATAAGTAGGATGCTGTTGGGATTAAAATGTGCTCAGTTTAGAGTTACAAACATTTTTTTTATAGAGTTTAGTTAGTCATTTCATCGAGGTTGTTGCTTTTCGTAGATTTACACATCATTAACATCCTTTTTTAAAACAAATATTTAGCAACTGATCTCATTTGAATCAAGTTTTTTTAACTTTGATATCCAACATTTTAATTTTTATTTGTGGAGTTTACAAATAGGAACTATACAACGATGGTTTTGGGATCTTCACATTTGTTCAATTGCGCCTCTTGATTTGTGTTTGTGGTGATGACAATTTTGGCATTGGAACCTATATCCGAGGCGAGAATCCATTACCATAAATGGAAGCTTAATTACCAAAACTATCTCCTAACTATATCTGAGTGACAATCATCTCCATCAATAGGCAGTGCCCTATAATGATTTAAGGATGTCTCCTTGATGAAGTGCAATTTATATTGCAAAAGTGTCAATTGTGGGTATTGAACTCGAACTCATTCACTCAAGATTTAGGTGAATGAAACCATATGAACATTTTTTGTTAAATAGATTAATTGGTCTAGCATGTAGAGTCTCGGGATTTCAAAACATAGGTTGTTGTCGTCAGTGTCATGCAAAACAAAACTTCGTTGTAAAAGGAAGAGATGGTCAAACAATTTGGTAAAAGAAGCCATCTAATATTGTAGCAAACTTCCCTCTAGTTGTCTGAATACTGTGATATAGAAAGTTAGATTTCCCATTGATCCAAAACTTTGATCAAATTTTTGACAATCTAGATGGATTTGGAATTGGGAAAACCCCCTTCGGGTATTGTTCCACCATGCACAATGGCCTTGGATCATGGTAGAACTTTGCTCGTGCTTGAAATTTTTGCTTGAATCTTATTAGATTTGCGATCAAAAAGAGGATTTGTTTGCTACAAGATTAACTTACTTCATTTGGTAAATTGGTTAGAAACCTGAAGTCAAAGGACACTTAACAAATGAAACTTGGTAAATGATATGTCATTAGCAATTTTTTTTGTAACCATGGGAATTGGTAACTGGTAGGTTTGATATGGGCTAGGACCAAGATCAAACCCACTGACTGCCACTATAACCCACGAGTATATCCAACAATATGCAAGCCATATATACCAATAACTTGTGACTTAGCAAGGGTCGAGGCATCCCAAAGCCCATGGAGTGGACCTCTATCCCAGGGGTCATCTACCCTTCTAGCCTTATCACAACGGGCTAACATGTCCACTTCAAGGGAATTGAACTCAGATTGGGAGGATAAAAAACATGTTATCCAACCACATGATCTATAAACTCGAAAATATACGTGATTAACATTTTTTAAAAACAAGAAGATTTACCTAGTAAAGACATCAAATGAGACATGCAATAAATGCATTAAAGAATTTACTCTAAAACCTCCTACATGAAGCTCAAAACATTCAACCACTCAAATTAGTGCATCATACTTATTATTAATATATTTATGACTAAATTCTAAAAATATGACCTCATGTATAAGTAAACTTAAAATCCCAAATAAAACTTTCAAATCTTCTAATTGTACAAAAGTAAACGATGGATCATGGACGCGTGGAGATATTCATTTGCGTGCTTTTGAATTTGGAAAAAGCAATTTTATGTTTGACAAAAATAAGTGATGGATCATGGAAGCATGAACATATTCATTTGCGTCCTTTTGAATTTGGGAAAGCCAACTTTTTCTTGACCAAGTCTAGGGTTTCAAGCCCTTTTAGGGCTTTTTAGAATGAAGCAGGTTAGGGTTAGGAGAGGGCTAGACCTCTCCCTACATATATCAGTAGCCGATCAACGCCGTCCATGGCGGGCAAGCTTAACGGCCTCTTAGATCTGCAACTTCATCTGCTCGCCCTTGAAAATATCGGCTCCTTTCTCTTATGGTTTATTTAAATCTTGTAGGGTGCATTTAGGTGTTTATGAGACTTTATTGTTAAGATCTGTTCGCGTTTCGTTTCAGCCATTTTATTGTTCTCTTAGATCTGATTTGCGGATTATTCCAGTCTGGAGGGGTAACCTGCCGTTTATTTTGAGGTTCAAGGTTGGATTCCTTTTTGTTTTTCTGTTCACGTTTGTTGTCTCTATTCTCATATGCTTTGTTTTCCAGCTGTGGTGTCTTCTTTCTGTTGTATTCGATGCTTATGCACAAACCTCATACCACTATGAGGTATCGAGATGATCATATGATGATTTAAATAACTGCAACAACATGATATCTTGTGATTACCAGTATTTAAGTCTCTGATGATCTTAATGCTTTATATTTTATATGTTATGTGAAATCTCATCTATAGTGTTTTGTAATGTTCTGCTTGAAGGGTTTTATATGTTCTTTTGTTATAAATTTCTGAAAGAAGCTCTAGGATTAGAAGAACTTCGGAGATGGACACCCTATTGATGAGAAAAAGCTATTATTCCGAACAGCAGAGCAAAAGTTCCATGCGGGGTTTGCTTAATTTGTCTCGGCTGTTTTATTTTATTTTTGTTACCTATTGGATGAATTCGTTGAATGCTTTCTAGGTTTACCGCTTTGCATTGGCAGTTTTATTTGGTGGGGCAATTTTTACAGGCACACATGCACACGGTTTTTTTTTCGAATGAGGATAATTCAAATTTATGTACAAATTTCAAATTGCTATGAGGTCTGGAGATACAAATAACTGCAACATGTTATCCTCTGATTACCAGTATTTGAGTCTCTTGTGATCAGTTTTGTATATATTAGTGGGAAATGATGAATGCAGGTTGGTCCGTGTTTATGAAAAACGATGATCATTCATACTTGCAAATATGCCTGATACCCTATTGTCATCGTTAGGGTTTTGAAAGAATCTTAGGATTTTATGCCGTAAGGTAGTATGTTATGCTGAGATCTTATTTATGAGTGTCTTTGTTTTAAACTTTTATATACTATCATTAAAACAAGGTTGCAGAGCTTTATATAGTAAAAATAAAGAGGGCTGAGAAGGCACTCTCTATCAGAGTTGACTTGGCTCTACACTCCACCCAACATGTGCCAGGTGAGCATACCCTATCTTTGGAGACCGTAGGCAGAAGTTACCACACACCAGTCGTCCAACCCTTGGAGTCCAACATCATAACCCAACCATTCACTACCGCCACGAGCAGATACACACAAATAAGGTGCAACAAAGAAGAGCTGCTGCTGCCCGCACACCAAGAGCCGCCTAGCTTACCATTGTTCACGAATCGTAGCAGAGATCTGCAACCATCTGTCGCAAAGAGCCACGAAGAGATCCAGCCTACGCTGCATAACCCACGTGATCCACCGGAGTTGCCATGGCTCTACACTGCTAACCACCCATAGACGATTACCAATAGGTCTCTTCGCTATGGTTAACCACCAACGGAAAATTGAAGTCCTACGAAGCCAACGGAAAGTTGAAGCACTACAAAGGAGGCAGGGATTGGCGGGGGACAGGCATTCTCCTTCCCGTTTTTCCATCAACACCCAATCGATATTAGGAAACTCTTCATTTCTATGTGAATTTTATTTGAACCAGGGTTAATTTATCTCAACACATAAATTTTATACAATGTATTAGTACTCTTATAACCCGATTACACATCTATGGTAGACTATATTGCATATCTATGTTTGCCCGATACAATTTCAAAAACTCTGTTACAACCCAAGTACAAGTCTATAGTAGACTATATTGCATATCTATTTTTGCCCAGTACAAATTTCAAAAACAAAATTGGGCTTTATGGATTCAGAGTTGTTCAATATCAAAACACAGGCATTAAGGTATTTAACAATCCAAACACACAAATCTGGTGAGAATAAGGTGCAACAAAGGGATACTGCTGCTGCCACCAGGCCAAGAGCCGCCAAGGTCACCATTGTTCACGAGCCAAAGCAGAGATCTTCAACCATCGCACCATAGAACCACGAAGAGATCCAACAAACCACCATTGCACAACCCATGTGATCCACTAGAGGCCATATCTTTAAATTGCCATGGCCAACCATCAATGGGAAGGTGAAGCTCCACTAATGTTTGAGGCAGGGATTGGCCGGGGACTGGCATTCTCCTTCCGTCTCTCCATCAGCACCCAATCGATATTACGAGATTCTTCTTTTTCCTGGGAGTTTTGTTTGAACCAGGGTTGATTTATGTCAGTTTTACACATAAATTTTATACCATGTATTTCGTGGTTAATTCTCTATTATAACCCAAGTACACATCCGTAGTAAACTATATTGCATATCTATGTTTGCCTAAAACAAATTTCAAAAGCCAAATTGGGCTATGTGGATTGTACACATCTGTAGTAAACTATACTGCATATCTGTGTTTGCCCAAAACAAATGTCAAAAGCAAAATTGGGCTATATCGATTGTACACATCTGTAGTAAACTATATTGCATATCTATGCTTGCCCATAACAAATTTCAAAAGCAAATTTGGGCTATATGGATTCAAAATTGGTCAATATCAAAACACAAAAACCAAGGTAAACAATCCATATGCATAAACATGCTGTATTTTTGGTCATTGAAAACCTTTCAGGAAAATTCCTGAGCACTTCCCTACATTCAGAATGTATCCAGTGCTTCATTGCCAGTTGTGGATGGTATCCAGTACAATTGTCCATATGTTGATTATGACACCTGACCCAGCAGGAACGAGGCATGCAACAGAGGCAGCCAGCACGGGGAATGGATCTTGAAAGCACTCAACAACTTGGCAGCAACAAGGCACACAATGGAGGCAACCATGGAGGCAACCAGACAAACACACAATCACTTGAGCTACCATATCATAGGCACACAATGGAGGCAACCAGACAAGCACTCAATCACTCGAGCTACCATAGACTTCATATGAAGCTTAAATCACTCAACCACTTAAACAAAGTCACTGGGTTCATTTACATGCTGTTACCCATGGCCTCTATCCCCAAAAAAACTGTAGAAGTGCAATCCAAGCTCACTATTCAATCAAAAGTTGGTATGAGTCCAGCATTGGGCAAGTGGTGGTTTTAAAATTAACTTTACCAGTGGGCCTCTATCCCAAAAAAACTGTAGAAGTGCAATCCTGCTCACTATTCAATCAACAGTTGGTATGAGTCCAGCATTGGGCAAGTGGAGGATGTATGCTAAAAAAGGAAATAGATTGTGAAATGGGTATCGTTTTGAGAATGAAAATTTCAGTTTTTGCATAAGTACTGTTTCAATGGTTTTTAAGAGATTTTTTAATATACATTAAAAATGATAAAAACTTTTAGAAATTTTGCAAATCAATTCTGTAGACATAATCTCCAAATCATACTTATAGTGGAACGTTTACTTTGTGCAATGCAAAAATTTAAATGTATAATTATTAAAGATGTTAAGTTCAAGATTTTATATAAAACTCAAAGCACTCAATGACTTTAGCTACTTGAGATTTCATATGTGAAACTTAAAGCACTTAACCACTTGAACAAAATCACTAGGTTTATATACATGCTGTTATCCATGGTTTTAAAATTAACTTTACCAGTGGGTATTTATCTCATTTTTTTTAGAAGTGCATTTCCAAGCTCACTATTCAATCAACAGTTGGTATGAGTCCAACATTGGGCAAGTGGAAAATGTATGCTAAAAAAGAAAATAGAATGTGAAATGGGTATCCTTTTGAGAATGAAAATCTCAGTTTTTGCATAAATATTGTTTCAATGGTTTTTAAGAGATTTTTTAATATACATTAAAAATGATATTGACTTTTAGAAATTTTGCAAAGACACAAGCTCCAATTCATAATTAGAGTGGAAGTTTACTTTGTATAATGCAAAAATCGAAATGTTTAATTATTAAAGATGTTGAGTCAAAGTACTATTTACATTTGAGTTTTTTTAGTCCCTTCTACCCACTATTGTATCCATTTTTTTAATTAGTTTCTACCATATTCAAATTGCTAAGATTTTTTGGAAGAACGATGACAGAAAATAAGTTCTAAATTAGATTTTTTTTGTGTATTTGATTGGTTGTTAGGGCAATTTCTATTATTGCTTAGAAAAACAAATTTAAAGAAAAAAATGGTTGAAATGTCACTCCAATTGCATGTAGTGGTGTGGACTTGCATTTAATCCATACATGTTTATCCATTTGGAGCGCCTGTTGTACTCACTACATGTCAAGCACTTGTTGTACCCACATAGCCTCTTCCCACTTGGTGTTATGGGGCACTTAAATTGCCTTGTATCCATCGGAATCCAACAGAAGAGGAATTGCTCAAATGTCAGTGTGCATTGCAAAAATTGCAATTTTGAGCATTTGGGTAGGTTCAGAGCCCTGGATATCCAAGGATACAGGGCGCCATCAGATATCTGGGGCATTGAATTTGCCTAGATGCTTAAAATTGGAATTTGAACAACGCAAACTAACATTTGGGCAATTCTTCATCTGTTGGATTCCGGTGGATACAGGGCAATTTGAGTGCCTCATAATGCCAAGCGGGAAGAGGTCGTGGGTACAATAATGACTTCACATTCTTCACGATTCAATGTCCACTTTGTGGGTACAACAAGTGCTTGACATGAAGTGAGTACATCAGGCACTCCAAATGGATAAACATGTAATCAAAGGTGGGTGGGGTTAAATGCAAGTCCGCACCACTCCATGTAATTGGAGTGACATTTCGACCCTTTTTTTTCTTTATTTTTTTATTCCATGCAATAATAGAAATTGCCCTAACAACCAATCAAATACACACAAAATGTAATTTAGAACTTATTAATCTTGGCAATTTGAGTATGGTGGAAACCGATTAAAAAAATTGATACAATAGTAGGGACTAATAACAACTCAAATGTAAATAGTACTTGGACTAAATATCTACTTCAATTGAAAATTTGCAATGGTTGTTTTATTGTGTAATATGCCTAACGTTGGAAATTTGGAAGGGCATGTATAGGGTTACTATCGGTACAAAAAAAGAACCCACACAAAATGTTGAAAAACCTAAATGGCATTATTGTTGTGATGAAGCACCAGGTTTAATATGTCTATATCTTTCACCGGAATTATTGTTCCTCATGAAGCATGGAGGTAACTTGATCAACAATTTGGAAATCAAATTAATTAGTGTCAATCCTAATAATTTTGATACTATTCAAGATTTTATTTCCAAGTTGAAATCTCTTCAGCTTCAATTAAAAGATTGTAATATTGAGAAATGATGAACAATTCATTTTGATAGTGCTCTCTAAGTTAGGTGAGTCCTATTCAGTGTTTGTTTCCACATTTTATTCAACTAGGGATGCCTTGGGTCAAGGTTTTGTAATGCCTACTTTTGATGCTTTTGTTGTACAACTTACTCATGAGCATGATAAACTCATCCAAATGGGTGCTCTTGGCTCCAAAAACTAGAAGTCTCATGCTCTTGTAGCCAACTCATCTTCAAATTCAAGGTCACAACATAAAATGCATCTAAAGGAAAATAAACATAGTACAAAGGAGTACATCTCTTCAAATCACTCACCTAAGCAAGATTTTAAAGGCAAAAAAAGTTCTCTTAAATGTGCTTTTGTGGAAAAGTTCATTCAAAATTTCATTGCTTAAAGAAATTCGCTGTCTTGTCTTCAAAAATGAAGAAACACAATTTAAATGCCAATCTATGTTCTTCTAGCAATGATACATGAAATGCTAAATCTCTCTTTGCTACTACAAGTTTCTCCTTACTTGAGTGGATATTTGATTTTTGGAGCAACCCATCACATGGCTGCACATANATGAAGAAACACAATTTAAATGCCAATCTATGTTCTTCTAGCAATGATACATGAAATGCTAAATCTCTCTTTGCTACTACAAGTTTCTCCTTACTTGAGTGGATATTTGATTTTTGGAGCAACCCATCACATGGCTGCACATAGAATTTGTTTGCTTCCATTAATTCATGCAATACATAGCATGTTTTTGTGGGCATCTCATCACCTTTGGTTGTTCATGGGCAAGGTTCCATTGAGATGATAGATGGCACTATCAACAATGTTCTATATGTTCATAATCTTTCAACTAATTTGGTTCTCAATTTATTAGATTGCAAATTTTGGTTCAAGGAAGACAATCTCGTTTACTCCCGATTTCATTTGTTTCATGAAATTGAGGATCCCTCTCAAATTGTTGCCATATGGAAAGTGGATCATCATGCATGCTTGTACTTATTTTTTCATTTTGTGGAGTCCCTTACCAATGTATTACTTGCTCACATAAATTATGGCATGAGCGATTTGGTCACTTAAACTATCGTGATCTTCAACAACTAAGTAAAATATGGTCATTAGTCTTCCTCCTATCTCCTTTGTTGATGGTGTTCGCACTAGGTGTATTTTTGGCTAGCATCCTCAAGATATTTTTGATAAATGAAATCTTGGAAAGCTTCTGAATGTCTTCAACTTGTTCACAATGATATTGCAGGTCCTTTTCCTACCTTGTCTTTTCAAAGAGCTCGCTATTAGCTTACATTCATTGATGGCTACTCCATATGCACTTGAGCCTACCTTTAAAAAAACAGAAGTTAGGCTTTTGACACT
>SNQJ01S0167703.1:5357-18505 GCA_010110895.2 Picea sitchensis
GGAAACCAAATGTGAGGTGGATTCTCACACTTAATTAATTTATTTTTCATGAATATTAATAATAATTCATGTGCACTTGATTCTCACACTTAATTAATTATTTTTCATGAATATTAATAATAATTCATGTGCACTTGGTATTTTGGCCTTCATGTAATATAGCTCTCCTCCACATTGACTAGGGATTGTGACATAGGTTATTCCATGGTGTCAAGGTGTATGAGACACTTATATGACACTTACGACACTTAGGGCGAGGTACCTAGGTGTGCAAATTTCATGTGTAACAGAATGCCCCCTAAAGTGTGAGGTCGGAAGAGAGAATGATGGTTGAAACACTTTACAAATATTTAATGCAAGCGTGTGGAATTTGAGAACCTACAAGAAGCTGCAAACAACCATCAAATAGTATTAAAAAAATGTTCCATTTCTAAGGCAGGCATACCTATGCTCGGAATACAAGATGATTCAAAGCATGGTCGTCGACCAATACACTACGAATCCATAAAAATATTGACTAAGGATATGGCCACCAAATATACAATGTGGATCCATACCTCCATTAAATGAAATGATCGTAGCCACGAAAAATACACGGTGGAGCTACGAAATGATAAAACATAGCCACAAACCAATACAATGTGGATCTATGTGACAGTCTATACATCAGCATGCTCAAATGATCTCCTTAGTAGCCTAGGAAAAGCAGTTTAACAGAGTGAATGCTCAACACAGGGTCTTCATCCCAATCCTGATGTTGTATGAATCTATCCATGTGAATAAATGTTTTGATATCAAACATGGTAGAAACCACTTGATTACCAATCATTGAGGTAAATTGTTAACAAGTGCGAGGGAAATCACCAATGATGTCAATGACTCCCAAGGTACCCTAGTAAATTCCAGCGAATGTGAATAAATGAGTTGAGATCAAACATTCGTGGAATCATCCGATTAGAGGTCAATGATGTAAACCCACTGTTGGAAGTGAGGAGGTCTACCATTGAGGCATGAAAGTCTCAAGGTACTAATTGGTTTCTAAGTCTAATTCCTGGATGATGTGTTGAAGTCGAAAGGAAAAGACTCATCAAAGGAGGGAATTGATGTATCCCCCATCAGTGACACGAAACTGACATAGGAAACTGATTTAAGATTGTGAATCAAATGAGTATGGACTGACACAGGAAATGGAAACTGGTAATACTGCAGATGGATGGTTTGAAGTGAAACTTCCCTTGAACATAATGAGGCACGACAACTGACTTGGCAGCATTGACTCGACGAGTACCAAAATATAATGTGACGACAATAAGATCACTCTTCGACTGGACGAAACATTATGGAGACACATGGAATTGATATGACTCAGAGACAAGAATATTACCCAAATGTAAGACAAGAGGCAAACAGGTTCCATGTTCAAGGGCAACAAAAGATGCCATAAAGGATTCTCAAAACTTGACCCACTTCCTTCAATTTTTTCGCCCACCTAGATAGATGAGTACCTCTTTTTAATTTAACAAGCTCGAGGAGGATAACACATGTTCGATATAACTCACCTTTAATGAGTTCCTTTTCCTTTGTTTAATGAACTGGAAGAAGTAAGGGTTCGGTCCCATATGGTCCCTTCAATGTGTAATTTTTAATGAGTCCAGAGAAGGAAAACTCGGTGGTTTTTCATGTTTAGAGAATCTAAAAATAACTTAAAGATGACTCCAGGGTTGTCCTTTTTCATAATACTAGTCTCTGAAGTCTAAAAAAAAGATAAACTGCTACTCAGGAGACGCCCTTTCAAAACATTTTAAACGAGTGTGAAAGGAAGCAATATCACTCGACAATCTTTTCATGTTTAGAGAGTCTGAAAAGAGCTTAAAGGAGACTCCAGGGGGTTCCTTTTTTGTATATTCTTACGAGTCCGAAAAAGAGATAAAAGTCTACTTGGTTACATTCTCATGTTTTTTTGAGCGTGAGAAAGAAATAAGATCGTGCTCATCAGTGTGACAAGGTTAAACATAAAAATACTTCTTCGAAACCTGCAAGTGAAGACAAACATGCATCTAGGGTATTAGTAATATCTCTGAAAAATATTTTAAAACCCAAAATAAACTATAGATTAGCAAAAATGAACCCTCTAATAGTGAATAGGGATAAAAATATTTTTTACCATTTCATTTTTACCAATCTCTCCTATCATTGGTATTTTTTACTTCAAAGGGCAATTTTCAATATTTTGGCATCAAAATCCCAAATGGCTTATGCTCTACAATGCGTGGAGATGAGGTTATTCAACTAGAGTGCAGGTTTCCTTAGCAGTGTGAAGGATCAAATTACAAAGTGCAGGACTAGGAAACATAAAGAGTTCGGTTATGGTTCCTTTTTGGTTTCGTTATTTCTGGAGAGAATACCTCAGATGCAGTCGCAGATTGCGTTGATGGCACGACCGGTGACTGAACCACGAATGGAAAGGTGGACGAGTTTGTCTCCAATATTGAGAACTGACTCAGAATTCAAGTTACGACCGACTTCTTTGCTTGGTTGAGAAGACAATTGATCATCATTGAGGACTTTCCATACGCCGGAGTAGATTTTCAGGGTATCCCGGACTTAGCACTTCCATAGGGTACTAACTGGGATGCGTCAAGTACGAAACCAAAACCTTGTCATGTGTTTTTTTATTTTAAAATTTTTATATTATTTTTATATGTATAAGGAGGGGTTTTAACAGATGTATTGTTTCATCATGCAGATGGAGGTGCATCACGTCCGGCGGATATATCGGCACTAGAGAATCACATAGACGTGCAGATAGTCGTAGAGCACGAAGTGGTGAAGGGATGTCTCTGGGAGGTTGAGAGGAACCTCCACGGTCTTTCTATGGGTGTCCCACCTCTCAGGAGGTGAGATGTACCCCTATATTTGTAGAGGCATACAGTGGGGGTTCCTGAGAGTTTGAACCACTTTCTTCGACGAGTGGCCCATGCAATGGTGTGCTTCTTGGAGCACAATGTGGTGCAAGAGAACTAGAATCCTCTATATGTTTTTTGTAGTATTTTCATGATGATATCATGTGCATGAGGGTCTAGGTTTTGCCCTTCTATGTACTTTTTTGATGTAAACAAACTTTTTCTATCATATTGTATATATATATATATATATATATATATATATATATCTGAGTTTTTTGGTGCTAATGATGTTACAAATTATCTTGTGTGATGTGTTTAATGTACATGTGATTCATTTTCTTTATAAAATTTTATCTATGTGCAAGATGCCGATCCAAAATATAATTTTCTAGTGAATCTGAAGTTGTGTTGAGTTCTCTTGGTATGTGTCTATATTCTATAAATTCAAACATTATTTCAAGGCGACGAACCCGTAGGTGGAGACACAATAGAGTAGGGTTGTGAACCACGTAGACTCGATTAATATGACAAACCACAAGTTGAGATTCTAGGTTAATGATTATACCAGATATACCTAGGGAAGAGGCCTCGGTTAAAAGTCCAATGACAGCATGATATTCTACCACGTTATTGGTTTTCAATCCTAGTCAAACGCCTCCTGAACTCACCAACTCATTAGAGTGGTAAATGACCCAAGCTGAAGAAGAAATGTTTTGGGTGTGTCGACTAGAGCCATACGCAAATCCAATAAAAATAACAAAGGGAGATGTCATCTACGCAATACAATCACAAGACAAGGCATAAACGGCTAAAACAAAACTCGTACATGCAAGAGAAAAATACACACCAAAACAAAACTATAGTACAATAGTGTACAAATCACACATGCTATATGTTCTATGCATAGTACTTCTTAAGGTAAATCCCATTATGGGGTTCACTGAGAGAGATTTTGTCATAGTCAACTAGATTGTAGGCACCTCTATGTAATACACATTTTACGTTGTAGGGTCCATGCCACGGAGGTTCTAACTTTCATATCCCTATCTTATTGTGATCTTGGTCATAAACAAAGACTATATCTCCTTCTACGAAAGTATGAGGGTAGATGGATTTGTCATATTGACTCTTCATTCGTTTTTTATACATCTTGTTAATGAGAGCAGCATCGCGATTTTTTTTGTCTAATATAGTCATATATAGGAAATGTTCTTCTTCAGTAGAGGTGTGAGGCAGGATTTCTACTTTGAGTTTCATCGAAGGAATTTTGCACTCGATTGGTAATACTTATTTGATGCCATATACCAACTGGAAAGGAGTGAATCTAGTTGCAATTTTCACTGAGGTGCAGTAAGCCCAGAGGGCAGAGAAGAGTTGTAAATGCCAAGAAGTTTTTTTTTCCCCCACCATGCATTAGATCATGGTTTTAAGGACTTTGTTGATAGATTCAACTTGTTTGTTTGCTTGAGGATAGTAGGGGGATGAGTTCTCATGGCGAAAACCCAACTTGTCATGTAACTCATTCATCATCTGGTTTTGAAAATGTGAACCATGCTCAGTGACAATGGTTTGTGGAACACCAAAGCGAGTGATGATGTGGTTGAAGATAAAGAGAGTTGTAGTATGACCATCATTAAGAAAAGTAGGCATAGCCTCAACCCATTTTCTAAAGTAATCAATGGCAATGATGATATAACCATGCCCCCCGGCTGAGGTAGGCTCACATTGCATAAAATCAATGCCCCATTTGGAAAAGGGGTCGATGGCGACAATAGGATGCAGGGGAGCGGGGTGGGTGCGTGCCTTTTTATCAAAAACTTGGTAGGGTGGGAATCTTTTGACAGCCTCAATACAATATTTGAATATGGAGGGACAAAAGTAACCGACACATAAGATTTTCTGAGTTGAAGCCATTCCAAAAAGGTGACCGCCACATGCTCCAAGGTGACAGTCATTTAGAACATGTTCATCCTTATCATGAGTTAAACAACGTCGTAATATAGTGTCAATACCACGGTGATACAAAGTGTCACCGATGATAAGGTAGAATTTAGAATGGTGACGAATACAACGACGTTCTTCACGGGATATATCAGGTTGAAAACGTTGGGTTTGAAGATAAAGAAGAATATCTTCATACCAAGGGTCGGACGTGCTAATGAGGAACATAGATTCATAGGGGAGAGAATCATTGGGCTCAGTGTCTTCATCAGCATGGGGAAGATCGCAGATAAGTTTCGCAAAAACCAAGGACTTTTTAGCTTTTGATTTGGCAAACTTGAGATTGAATTCCTGAAGAATAATGATCCATTTGGAATATTTTCCCCCAAGGACTTGACATGTCAGAATATGATACATGGGGTTCAATTCCGCAATGACCGTGGTAGTGCGTAACAGAATGTAATGGTGAAATATATGGACGGCAATGACGGCTTCCAGAGCCAACTTTTCAACATGTGAATATCGGAGCTCAGGACTAGATAGACTCTTGCTGAGATAGTAGATTACATGTTCCTCACCGTTGGGGTCTTCTTGGACTAACACCATAGTGATAATAGAAGTAGAGGTTGTCAAATAAAGGATATAGTCTCGTGCATAATTCGGAGGATGTAAAAGAGGTGTATGGGTCGATGCATGCTTAAGAGCATCGAAATATCGTTGAGTGGTGTCATCCCAGATGAAAGGAGTGTCTTTCTGCAAAAATCGCATAAATTCTTTAGTAATATCGACGTAATTACATATAAAATGGAAAAGAAAGTTCACTTTCCCTTGCAAACTTTGTAGTTGGGTCAGATTGTTGGGACGAGGTAAAGCAATAATAGCTTTAATCTTTGAGGGATCCACCCTAATCCCATATTTGGAGACAACGAAACCGAGGAGTAGACCTGATTTGACGTAGAACTGGAATCGAATAAAAATGGTCCGTAGATGACCAATATGCTCTGATCGACTGGATGAATGGGTAGGTCAATCATCGAGGTAAGGTTCTGCAATATGTTTGATATCATGGAAAGCATACGACATGGCCTACTGGAAATTGGCACCAACATTTTTGAGACCAAGATGTATTTTATGATAGGTGAATGTTCCCCACAGGTAGATGAAGAATGTCTTATCTTGATCAGTGGGTAGAATGTCAATCTGGTTATATCCAGAAAATCCATCCATGAAAGAGAAAATAGCGTTGCCAGTGCAATTATCAATGATTTGTTTGATGAAGGGTGTGGGGTAATTGTCTTTGGGACAAGCCTTGTGAATATCTATATAATCGATGTAGACACGAATGGTTCCTTGTTTTTTAGGAACCAGAACAATGTTAGAAACCCATTCCTTCAAGGAGATAGGATAGATAAAGCCAGATTTTAACAGTTTTTCAACTTCTTCCTTTATGGCCATGGTTTTCTTAGGATGAACCGGGCGAATTTTTTTTTGCACAGGTTTAACGCTTGGGTAAGTTTTTATTTCATGCACAACGATCGAGGGGTTGATTATGGGTATTTCCTCATAGCTCCAAGCGAAGACATCATGGAATTATTTAAATAAAGTGGTGTAAGAAGCCACTTCCTCGGGCGAACAATTAGCACTGAGATGAACATTTTCCACGATACCCTCTTTGATCGAGATATCGATAGCGATTTTAGAAGAGATTTTGCCTAAATTCCCCTTAGAAATAGTATATTGGGTAAGTATAGGAGATTGGGGAGAATTAACAACATTAGAGGGGAATATAGAGTGTATGTCTTTCTGAATTTCCTCTAGAGGAGGAAGAAAAGAAGATCGATGATGGTTGTCATCCCAAGGTACCTCGTTGATACTAAGCATTTCCATAATGGATTCGTCTGATGGAAAAATATGGGAAATGTAGTCAAAAGAAGAGGATAAGGAATTCAACCAAGATGGCAACGAATAAGTGTTGTATGCCAATAGATGTTGGTCTTCCAAGGGGGGAGAGGAATATTAGATAGCATTGTATGAAGCCTCAGTTGGACTAAGTGGCATAGTGTCACCCAGTGCATTAAATTCTAACAGACTAGGCACAAGCCAAGGATTAGATGATTCTAAAGATTGATAGGCCATAGTCGAAATCATATTGATTGTGGAAATATGTTGTGTGTTGGGAGGAAGTGGTGTAGGGAAAGTACCCATAAGGGAAGAATATTTTAAAATACCTACACCATCACTTTCATAAGTGATTCTACTATCTCCCAAGAAAGGAATATTGTTGGTGGCGGGAGTGCGAGTGTCGGGTGTACAATAATCTAACTGGTCGATGGTGACAATTTTGCCTTGATGAGGGAATTGTACACATCGAAACACCGATGAAGCGACGGCAGTCATGGCATAAAACCAACTTCTTCCTAATAACAAGTTGTAATCAAGGGGATCATCGACTACTTATACATCAACAGAGATGGTCTTACCTCCCAACTAAATAGCTAAGGACTGCAAAAGTTCATGAGGACAAAAACCTCGCCCATCGAATGCTTGTAACATTGTAGGGGATTGGTTAAGCGTAGGTAATTTTAATCCTTTCCAGCAAGCTAACGATATGACACAAGTGGAAGCTCCCTCATCCAAGATGGTGCGGTGAATCTGTTGGTTAAGAACAACGAAATCAATTTGAAAATAAATCTGGTGAGAAAGTCATGATTTGAAGTTGTCAAGGTTAAACATGATATTATTTGAGGACTCGGGATCAATGGCACCAATGGAAGCCAATAGAGTTCTACGTTGACTTGGGAAATGTTGTATAAATTCAAGAGCGAACATAGCACACGGTGCTTGAGCCAAATCTTCAACAATGTTGTAGTTTTGGGTGGCACGTGAACTAGGATTAAAATTTGATTTGTGGATAGTTCTCTTGGGAGGGCGTAAAGGAGAGTCGAAAGTAGTTTTCTCTATCTAAAGTGATTGAGATGGAGGACTAATAGACAGAGGACTAATGGAGGCGACAGATGGATCCGGTGGAGTACCATTAGTGACCTTTTCTTTATCAGGTTTAACCAGTGTGTCGTATGTGGTAGTGTGAGTGGTTAAATCAATCCCATTGAACATATAAATATGAGCACTCGTTGAGGCTTCATCACTAGGAGGGTGGCTGGATCTGCCCCCCATGGGAGGGGCAAGTTCTTGAGAAACCATGGATTGTTGCTGAGGAAAAGGTTGTGTTAACACGGCGGCTTGTGAATTCCCTTTGAAAAAAATTTCAACTTCATCGTGATCTGGACAGTCTCGGGTGAAATGATCTTTACCACAAATAATACATGGGAATTTTTGTTTTCGTTGTGGTGGATTTTCAGCAGCAAGTGGTGGAGTTTGTGTTTTGGGATGTTCGTTATTATTATTATTCTTTTTGGGTTTATTTTTTGTTTTCTTCTTACCCACAGATTGTTGTGAAGAGGCATATTGAATTGCATTCACCTTAGATATTTGAGTCGGGAGGGAGGTAGAGGAGAGTAAATTCGAACTGGGAATGGGTGCTGAAACGGAGCAATTTATTGTTCTGGTCGAATGTGATGTAGATTGGGTTTTGATGGTACCGATAACTCCATCTGCATGTTCCATGGACGAAGGTTTGAATGGATCGGTAGGAGCATGGGTAGCATTTGGAATCAACTCATACAAAGTACCAAATTGTGAATAAACCAAGTCTAAGTACTGAGCTCGGGCAATGGATTCTTCCTCAGTGACTATGCCACCCATGGCGACGTAACGAGAAATTGGGGGTAAAATATATTTATCAAACCACTATGCCAATAGTTGGTCAGGAATGGTCGCTTTAATCAATCTTCATCGTCATCTCCACTCATGAATGTGATCAAATATATGCACGAAGTTGATTTGACGAAGAGAGGTTAAAAGTTCAGTCCCATCTCGTAATGGATGGGTAATTGAAAATTCATGAGAAAATCCATAGTGAGGGAGTTGAAATATTGAAAAGAACCATGTGGGAGTTCAATGTACCATTTGGTTGCAAAGCCCGTAAGTGTGTGCTGGAAGAGACGAAAATGTATAGAATCATCCATCAATGAGTTTGATGAAAACCATAAATGAAATGTCATCACATGGTTGTTTGGGTCTTCTCCAAGTTTATCGTCAAACTTGGGGATGTCAGAAGTTAATTTAGCAGGAATTACTGGCCAAAAAGGAAAATGCAATATGGGATCATTTGTCAACCGAGACAAGTCTGGGAGATCCAGAGTGGCAATGAAGGGTAATTGTCGATTAACCTGAGGGTGATACTAGTGTGGAATAGGGACATCATTGGGGCCATAAATTGGTTGAGGTGGATAATTGTATCCAGTAGGCCCTCCCATATATGATTTTTGTTGACCAGTATAGGTAGGATTCGATGGTTTTTTAGGAACATTCATGAGTGCGGTGAAACCCAATGGATTTGGAGGAGTATTAGTTGGTTGATTCGATTGTGGGGGATAAACAATCTGCCCTTGAGGGGGGTAAATATTTTGTCCCTAAGGAGGGTAAACATTAGCCCCTTGGGGAGGATAAACAATTTTCCCTTGGTGAGGATAAGATTGTTTTCCTTGAGGACCCTAGGTGGGATTTGGGACACCTAGATAAGGTTGTCCAAAAGATAGTCCAGAAGGAACAAGATTTGATAATCCTCCTTGTGAGTTATGTTATGATTTCCCCCCAGGGTAGGGTTGATTAAAAGTACCTTCTGAAGGTACTCCCTAGGATTGCGAAGGGTTTCTGGAAAAAGAAGGTTTCCCCCCTACCATAGGTTGATTTACAACTGGGGTTTGACTAGTAAAGGGAGATTTTCCTCTGGAAGGAACATGCAAAGGCACCAATCCCCCAGGAGAGGTAGGCCTGCTAAAGGATGGTTGTCCCCCGGGAGGGATAGGTCCACTAGATGGTGGTTTCCCCCCAGTCAGGATATGTCCTATAGTTGGTTGTGTATGTCTGGCAAGGGTCTGCATTCTCTGTTGTAAATGCGTTCCAACGGGATTTTATGGAACATGAGGAGTTGTCGTGTGAAAAGGTGTTATGATGGGAGTAATGGTTGAAGTGCCTTGTGTATGAGGGATAATTATGACTCCAGCATTGAGGTGAACTTGTGTTGATGTAACAGCAGGGTCAATGACCTGTTTGATGGGATGATCAATAGTTTTACCGGATGGTCCTGCCTCAGCAGCAAGAGGGTCATGAGGATTAAGAGGTTGTTGAATATATTCAAAATTCTCATAAATATCATGTCCTAATGGATTCCTCCATACAGAATAGGAAGGTGTTTGATGTGGATCTACTACGTCAGTAGGATGAACATGGGTCCTAAAGTCATCACTAAAAATCGATTATGTGGATCCCATGTATGTCTCGGTAATGGGTCTCAATGGAAAAACAGAGGCTTCTTCTTATATAAGATTATTGAACGAGTCTAATCAAACTAGGAGTGGTTCAATAGGAGATTTTGATACAGGTGTAGTACGAGGAGTGGGATCCTCAACCGTAGCCAAGGCTCTTTCCAAATTTCCCAACAACAGAGTAGCAGCACTCCCAGTGTTAGAGCGATTTTCTACCTCTTCAGGGTAGATGTCTTCTCGTGAATTAGGAGGTAAGGATTCATAGCCTTCTTCCAAATGAAACCCTTTAATCCTATGTGATCTATGGAGACCTTTATCGTCTACAGGATCAATCTTGAAAAATTATTAAAACAACAGCACACACTAAAAAATATAGAATAAACAACAAGCAAACAAACCTTCTCTCAATGACCGTACTAGTTGGTGATGAAATCCAACATCACATTATCAAGTCGAGAAGGAGCTAGGATATGAGCGGGTGGAACAGTTATGATGGTGACCTTCTTAACGGACTTATGCCTTGGTGCAAGCTTCCACACAGTAATTGTGGATTTACCCTCCAAGAAGCCCGAGTGAGTTTGACCACCATTTTTTCCAGGTATAGTGAAGACTTCCCTTCACCGTCACCTTGTGTAAAGACCCTAAATATTACGGCTACTAAAGACACCAACTCACAGTAATCTCCTGGGTGGGTACATTCGACAGTCTAGTCTGAACATATGGGTAGGATATCAAGTCTTAAATCCTTCGAGAGAACTGAGGACAAGTGGATTGGTAGAACTCCAGAGGACCCCGAACAGATTCATAATTCATGAAGTACTGAGACCAAATGAAGACAGTTGGACCTCAAGAAGAACCCACAATATACGATCTTACTACTACAGATGGTTAAACCGCAGAGGGATAATCTTTGTGGCTCTCCCGAACGTGACCTCATGCGTAACCCCTGTGTGAGAGGGGGATCCCAGATAAGATTATACGACAATTGGATTTTCTCTCCCTATCACAAGATTCTAAGTTTGTTTTGAATGATTTGGAGAGTTGTACTCACAGCCTAATCCAAAGCGTTAATCCTAGACTAATGTTGTTGGAATAATCTAAAAATAAAAAGTTTCTAGATTGATTTTAATTAGCGTTGATTTTTGTGGTTGTTCTTTACTCAGAGGTGAATGAGAGTGAAATTGATGATATTATGACTCGATTCCCAAAAATGCATAATAAAAATGATAAACAATTGTTTCTTTCAATGAACATCTACTTATGGGAAGGAGAAGAGATTTTCCTTTTCACTATCAAACACAAAAAATGCAGATATTTCATGCAATTGTTTTCAAAAAGAATCCAATTCAATTCTAAACTATCCAGAAAATGATTCTAATATCCAAAATCTAACCATGAAAAGATATCTCTTTGTTTTAAATATGAACTTTAATTGATTTGATTTGAAGCTTCTTATGCCAACTAGATTTCACTATTTGAAGTTTTAGACAATTGGAAGAAAGTATCATATAAAAAGAAATCACACTCTCACAATGATCAAATAAGAAGAAAAACAAATTTAAACTTTTAAAAAGAAAACCAAAACTCAAACAAAGAAAATCATTTGGAAAGATATAAATCAAAGACCAAATGGATCAATACAAAGATCTTTGGGACTCCTTGTGACAACTTTCAAACAATCAGATGAATGAGAAAGTATCAAAAACCAAATCAAGATCTCAAAGAGGAAGAGTGATTCCAAAACAAGGAAATATCTTAAAAAACCAAGCAAACAAACAAAAGGGAGTGAGAGAAAATACTCAAATTGTCCCGACAAAACAATTAGCTAGAAAGGGAAATTTCACATTTTTGAAAAAAAATTAAGCCCAAATAAAGACAATAAGAAGTGATAAGTATCAAATATCAACCCAAACAAATTCACAAACCAAAGTGCAAACCCTGGAAAGGATCTCTACAAAACAGGTTGCAAAAATCTGATGAGAAAAAGGCAGAAAACCTCAAAAAAGGAAATCAACACTCCCTATCCCAAGGGCACAAATCGCTACAAAACTCTGTAAAGAACTGCAGGGGAGCATTGATTATATATCAACGTTCTGATATGGCCTACAGGGGGGTGTTCATCTTCCCAGAAACTCAAAAAAAGCCAAAAAACTCACCCAGAATTCACATAACCTGGTGAAATTGCTAGTGAAGATGGGAGAAAGGTAATGGATCATAAACAAATAGTAAAACTGATCTAAAATGTAGGAAAAGGTCAGGGAAAATCCAAGTAAATTCAAATCAATGTCGATCCCCAGTGGATTCACCAATTTCTATTATAGGAAAATCCCCCTACGGGCAGGCGAATCTCCTCTTGGATTCTAGACCCCTATACCAAGACAGAAGGATGCTAACATTGGACACTAATATCCCTTTGAATCTAATTACCTAATTAGAAAGAGAAGGAGAAGGAATAAAGTGTGATGCACCTTATTCCGGTGTTTTTCCTCTCTGCTCCAATTTGATCTTGGTCCCCGAGCTCCTTAGCACCATTCAACACTTGCAATGCAATGGACAGCAAGAGTACAAAGAACTCCTACTCTACTCTATGAGATTAGTCTAATAAAATCCATCTATAATAGACAACATATGTGAAGATACACATATTAGAAGGGAATATTCCAAGCATATATTAAGGAGAACTCAAAAGAGATACTTACAAATCTTAGATGAAGTCACAACAGCCTCTCCAAGTCCTCCTCGTCTAGCCCTTGCACAAAGCTCCAAAAATCATAGGTTTGATATCCTAAATATTTTAACCAAGACCATAGGTTTGATACCTCAAATTTACTTCTTCCATATCCATGGAAATCCCTCATTATATAGGATTTGGAGGCTTAACCACCATGGAGAGGATCACTCATCAGATCCACTA
>SNQJ01S0167703.1:18515-34716 GCA_010110895.2 Picea sitchensis
AGGGAGAAAATATCTCTTAAGGATTTTAGGGAGGAAATATCTCTCAAGGATTTTAGGGAGGAAATATCTCTTAAGGATTTTAGGGAGGAAATATCTCTCAAGGATTTTAGGGAGGAAATATCTCTTAAGGATTTTAGGGAGGAAATATCTCTCAAGGATTTTAGGGAGGAAATATTTCAACCATCCATGAGATCCTCCACCTTCCCTAAAAAATAGGAAACCAAATGTGAGGTGGATTCTCACACTTAAATAGTTTATTTTCCATGAATATTAATAATAATTCATGTGCACTTGATTCTCACACTTAATTATTATTTTTTTCATGAATATTAATAATAATTCATGTGCACTTGTTATTTTGGCCTTCATGTAATATATCCCTTTTCCACATTGACTAGGGATTGTGACATAGGTTATTCCATGGTGTCAAGGTGTATGAGACACTTATATGACACTTACGACACTTAGGGCAAGGCACCTAGGTGTGAAAATTTCATGTGTAACAATGACTAGAAGAATCTTTATGGAGCAAAGAAAACTCATCACAATATCCCTCAAAAAGACGTTTGGCTGGAAAATACTCTTTGCAAAATGAATTAAAAGTTGCATGAAATCATGTCAAAGAGATGATACTTGCAACTGGAATAGATCTACACTAATCATGAGAAATCCCCTCTAATGAATACCTGAAAATATTTATCTAGGAATCGTCATGCATGATATGAAGTTGATGAATAAAATCATGAAAATACAGCAAGTGTTCAGCTGGTAACTCCCACTCTTCTCCTTGAAATTTAGGAAGGCTACTTTCCCATTCATCTCTATTAGGCAGTGGATTAGGGAAACTAATTGTTTTTGAAAAATCACAGAAGGCATACCTTTGAGCTAAAATCTTTTCCATTTCCAACCAGTGGAGTCGCCATGGTGAAAGATGAGCAGTCAGAATAATGTGTCCAACTTTAGTTCACCATCTAAAACTGGATCTTTGCAATGGAGCTTTTCAATCTGGAACAGCAGCTAAAATCCTTCTTGAGAAAGCTTTCCTTTCTTGATAATCTTCTATGGGTCAGCTTCAGGTGTTTTCAAGAGGTAGATGTGGAGTAGACCTCGTGTGTCTCCCTTTTGGAGCCACAACTGAAACAGTGGAGTCGCCAAGTTCAAGTTGCAATCTTCAAGGTACTGATTTTTTATGCACCTTCAGAATCAAAATTTATTTATCGTTCAATCCCAGGGAAATGTCTTCAATTCATTCCCTGGAAATGGCGCCAAGAATGTTAGCACTGAGAGTCACCCTCAGATTGCATGAGGATAAGCCTAGTACCCATCAAAATGTTTGTGGAGGTAGGTTTTATGAATGAAGGTCAAATGGACAAAGCTCAATAAAAGAATGTTTTAACATAGAAACTGGACAATCAATACATAAGGAAATGAGGTCCTCATTAACTTCAGTCAGTGGTTTAAGGTTAAAGGTGAGTAGAAGGAAGACTTAGTGAGAAAGGTGGCCAAGTCTTCCATGAGCATCTGGCCTTCAAGAAGCTTGGTGAAGAAAAAATTAGGCACAAGAGCACTCTTGAACTTAAGTTTCAGACGTTGAAATATATCACAATAGAATAATAATCAAACCTCCATTATCATGCGACTACGACAACTTGTTTGGATCCTCCATGCATGAGAATTTCATCATAAGAATAAATAAGACAACAAAAGGAAAGTACTGGAACAGGTCACAACATCATTATAATCAAACCTACATTACAATAAAACTACAACCCTCGTCTGGATCCTCCATGCATGAGTGTTTCAGCACAGTTTAAACAAGAAGATGAAAGAAGTTGACTTTTATTAATGTGAAAGTCTCAAGTTTTGTACATAACTAGAGAACAGCTCTGGTATCAAATCATTACAAAATAGGGAGCTATGCTCAACCAGTTGACGACCTTAACAAAATCTTAAAATTACCTATTTATAATTGGATCAGTTCACAACTTCCAAGAGTTTGATATGGCCATTCCATTCAAAGCCTTCATCTGAGCGTTCTTCTATCAGATTGTGTGTGTTTCCTCCTGTCATATGCAAGCTCAGATAAGTATAGGCCTACAAGAAGAAACCATTCATGTTGTACCTTGGGCAGACACTTATGTCTCTTCGACCATGGCTTTCACGTTTCCTATTTTTGGACTGAGCTGAGGTTTCAGCTTCTGGTCCTATTTTTCATTAACTGGATCTTCATCAGGATTGGAGCATGGATGGATGAGGATTTGACGTCTAGAGGGACGCCACATGTTTCTCATGGATTGGGCATTGAATGAGCAAGTGTCTTCAAGCTACAAAATTTAGTCTCTCTTCATTTGTTGAATATTCCTAAGGATCGGGATGTGCCTTGACCACTAGGGGCGGCCACATGCTGCTTGTCTGCGCTCATGGTTGTCACCTACGAACCTGAACAACTTTATGTGATAACAGGTCATTGTGTTGAATTTTTTAATTTCCAGATCTGATAATTATTACCTTATGATTTCAAATAGATTTCAATGCCATTGTTATCATAGAATAATTTCACGCTAAAAATTTCAACTGAAATAAAACTGTAGTGGAAATAACAGAATCATAGAGAGATATCCATGCATACTAGACACAAGATTTATCTTGGGAAAACCCAAAATCGAGATAAAAACCCAACTTTTCTCTATAATAAATTTAATCTGAGTTCACAAATACATCACTAAAAAAATGAAGAATCCAAGCACATAGAAATTTTCACCCTAGTGTGATGAAGAACCCTCAATCATGGCGCATCATTGGAAAAAGATAGCGCAACTAGTAACTAAAAATTGGCATTGTGTTGGTTTAGGTTTCTATGTTATACTTTTAACTTGATTGATCCAATTTCAGTCTACTGGGGGTCCAACAAAGCCTCTAAAACTATCGACCCTGTTGGTAACGCAGAAGGAAATGCAGCGCATAGAGTGCACTGTGTAGTCTTAGTCTAGATAGTCTTAATGGGTGACTGCAATACGTAGGTGTTTGCAATCTAGGATTGAATGAAGATCTGAGAAGTGTGCACTGTGAATTCTATTTAACTTATTAAATAAATATACTATCATTCCCAATTATGCATGTAATATAATAAACTCATTAGCTCATTCATTCATCATGCTAACATATACTTATAAATAGTAAAAGAGACACAAACATCCATCACATAACACAGGTTTTACCGTGGTTCACACCCCCCGGGGCTATGTCCACAAAGATTTGGATCTCAAGTTCTTCTATTATGGTAGTTCCAAAACTACAGTGTCACGCGCTTTACAACTCACCCTCAGTCGGGTTGATATCTATTATGAGGTGGACTAGATCACACCAGGCTCCTCAACCTTTGATCTAACCCTCAAGATATACCCTCCTGACATTCTACATCTAAACAACTTACAAAATGGGGTCATATGAAAAAATAATTACAACCATTTATCAAAACAGGACTCCTTCCTTTTGGCGTCTCTTCAGAGTACTAATATTACTGCCTCTCCTCTCTCTATACTTGACTCTAGATCCCTCTCTATGAGACATAGGTATCTATATTTATACTTTTCTGGCTCATCAGCCATTACAATGTATTACAAAAACCCTAACCCTAACGTCGTTAGGTCTTCCATGCATGTGTGCTTGTTGCTCTTCCTTCCAGCTGTCGCTTTCCTCGTGCATGCCTTTCTTCCCAAAATAGCCTTTCCTTCTGCCTTGGCCTGCTTCCAACACACTGCAACTGGAAACTAGCACGAAGCAACTAGGTAATGTGCACTAGAAGAAGAGAGATGATGAGATGTGTAATAATGAAATGAACTTTCCTTTATTTATACTAGTCAAGTCACCTTATTTTACAGGCAGGTCAACTTGTCATTTTTGTCCTTTAACTTTATTTTATTTCCTTTGTTACTTTTACAAGTGTTTCTTCAATGCTTCAATGGAGTCGACTTGATCTTCTTGTCTTCTATTTTCTTCTTGTGTTTTATTGATTCTTCTTCAATGGTTTCCTTGACATTTCCTTGTCTTCTTGGATTTCTTCTTTCATAGAAAATTTTCCCGTGATCCATGTTGATGATCCATCTCCACAAAATTGTGTCTAGCACCTTGTGTTTTATACCTGTCCTTGTCAAATCACCACAACTAAGGATAAATATCACATCGGGGCCATTCACCACAAGTACACCCCTATGAGTGAATGTCATCCTGATGTTATCTGACATGTGGAAAGCACCTCAAGCAGCTCAAGCCCATATCACTTGTCATGATCAAGGAAAGGACTACGCCTAGGCCCATTTACCACAAGTACACCCTTGTGATAAATGTATCCTATATCCATTGGTATGCATCCCAATCTAAGAGAAGGTCTTCTTGATTCTTAACAGGGCCATTCACCATAGGTACACCCCTATGGGTGAATGTCTACCCGATGCTACCAAACATTAAAGGAACATTATCAACTCGATCCTTTTGTCCTTTGAAGACTGCACCTGGGCCATTCACCACGGGTACACCCCTGTGAGTGAATGTATGCCTAGTCCTACCTCCTAGAGATCCATTAGCACCTTCATTCTTATGGCCTTCGAAGACAATGTCATTCCCATTCTCCATTGGTCAAATCACCATGACCAATCCTAATAGAATGTCATCCTGATGTTTCTCAAACATCAACACTCTCTCTCAGTGAGGGAGACATTTTGCACTACGCCAAGCTTGTCCTGAAGTAAACAAAGTTCACTCTGGAAAAAATATTGGTGAGAATGTTTGTTATCTTCTTATATATGGATATGTTTTGAAGCTTCACCACTCCCTTTTGCACCATGTCTCGGATGAAGTCTTGCAAGAACCTTATGAATCCACACTACTTCACGACTTGTGATATTGGTTGCAATATACTTTGTCTCTATTGTACTGAGTGCTACAGAATCATGCTTCTTGCTAAACTAGGATATCATGGTTGATCCCAAGCTAAATAAGCACCCCAAGGTGATCAATCAATATACTACACTCCCTATCCATTCGAAATCTATATATCCCTGCACCCTCACTTCAGCACCTGAGACAAACCATATCCAACTGTACCATGTTGGTACCTTGGAACTGCTTTAAAGAAACCCAATGGAACTTCCTTGGCTTCAAACAAATAATGACTCAAGGTGCTCTCTACAAAGAAAACATATGGCTTGGTATTAACCAGGTGCATCAAGGGTCCAATCCATTTCATGTACATCATGGGATCCATCAAATCTGAATATAAAGCAAAATCACTCAAATTCTTTAAATTTGTCTCCATAGGTGTATCCATGGAATTGTTGTCCATCATATCTAACCTCATCAGTATTCCCTTACTGAGGAATATATCATCTAATCTCTGTCACACCTCTCATCCCAAGAAATAGTACATCTTTCAATGATCCTCCACCTCGAACTCTAAAGCCAACTCCCCCTTACAATAGTAAGATCACTGGATCACTATCTACAACCTTGTAGTAAAAGTTTGGATCTGCATCACTCTTAGTGAATCCCAAACTTATTAATTTCCATCAATCTAGGAGTACCATGCTCTGGGTGTCTGCTTGATTCCATACAATGCTTCCTTCAATCTGCAAACATGAGACTCCTTTCAATGTATCACAAAGCCATGAGGTTTCTCTATTTACACTTCCTCCTCAATCACATAATTGAGGAACATTGTCTTCACAACCATCTGATGTAATTTCCAACCCATCACTGAAATAAGAGAAATGATAGTCCTGATGGAAGTGTACCTGGCGATTGAAGAAAAACGTCTCCTCATAATCCACTCCCTCTTTCTGAGGGAATCCTTTTGCCACAAATATCACTTTTACTTCTCTATGTTTACATATGTTGCATGCTTGATCTTATAGATTCACTTGGAACTCACCACAGAATTCTCCTCAGGTCTCACTATGAACTAATTTCCCACACATCATTCTTCATGATGGATTGTTACTCTTCCACCATGGAATCCTTTCAAAGCTATTGCCTCTTCAGCTTGTGATATATTATGAGGTGGACTAGATCACACTAGGCTCCTTAGCCTGTGATCTAAACCTCAATATCTACCCTCCTGACCTTATACAACTCAACATCTTACAAAATGGGGTCGTATAACAAAAGCCTTACAACCAGTTATCAAAATAGGACTCCTTCCTTTCAGCGTCTCTTCAGAGTCCTACTATGACTACCTCTCCTCTCCCTATACCTGACTCTAGATCCCTCGCTATGATACCTAGGTATCTATATTTATATGTTTCTAGCTCATCATACATTACAATGTATTACAAAAACCCTAACCCTAACGTCGTTAGGTCTTCCATTCATGTGTGTGTGTTGCTCTTCCTTCTAGTTGTTGATTTCCTCGTGCATGCCTTTCTTCCTAAAATATCCTTTCCTTCCACCTTGTCTTGCTTCCAACAGGCCCCCAACACTACCATGTGGCTCTTCTTGAGCCACCTAACCCCTGTGTGCTTTTTCGATCTCCCTTATGATCGCTTGGAACTTATACATGAGCTTAGTTGCTTGTGTTTGGGCCTGCACGGTCTTCTCCTTGAGTGCGTCCAATATCTGCACTTGCAATCTCATCGTTGACCATCCTTGCGCATTATGCCTGGGTTTGTGAAATGTATGATTTGGCTTCATCTGCCTATGAAATGACTTATGCAGCTCACTCCTGGAGTGGTTCCATTTGAGCCTAGCACTCCTTTTTCTGTGTCTGTGCAGTTATGAGTTTTTCCTTCAGTTTCTTCATGTCTTGCACCCCTTTGACGCGCTCTGTGATCAGCATTGTCTTATGCCTCTACTTGAGGTCCTAAATAGTAGTGCATATCCTTTCCCCTTCCTGGTCCCACTGCTGGACCTATTTATCCTCTTCTAGCTTCATCCAGAGCTGCACTGCTTTCTCGAAGAAGTTGTCATTCGCGTGGAATTTCTGTTCTATCTCTTGTATCTACGATGTTGCCTCTTGTTTCCTTTTCTCCCTCATCTCCAGTGGGGTGGTAGGTGTATGTTTCTCCCAGACATTCTCAATATCTTGTTGGTATTGATCAATTTTCTGCACAATATGATCAATCTTATTTGTCGTCGTGAGTTTAGTTGTCTTTGCGTTATTTGGGATCTTCTTGTAGGCTACGACCTCTTTCTCTTCCAGTCCCTTCATGCATTCCCTCTCCTCTTTGGTCTCTAGCTTAGCCTACTCAAATACCAATTCCAACTCGTCCTGATTATCCTTTACCTGCTACAATTTTGTTGTATCTATGTGTGCACAAGACTGTACCTCCTATGTAACACTGACTTGTAGTTTATACAAGGCCTTGGCTGGTATCCGTGGAAATACCAAATGCAGTTGAGCCAATTCCTTTAGGAGTATCTGCCCAACAATTTTTTCCATGCACAACATGTTGGGTGTGACGTGAAACGTTAAACTTATTTGTGCTATTGTCTAGATTGTATCCTACTTGCTTGCTCCTAGTTTTCCTCCTATCCATGATGTTGACAGCCCCATTTCTACGTTGATGCAGGTTGTCTATGATTCCTCGATCTGCTTGAGGAGTTTTCACATGTATTCCAGCTCTTATTCAATTATGTCCCTTTGGTGCACAACATTCTAAAAATCCTCGAATGTGTGATCCTGGACAACTTAGGCCACCATTTTTTCATCATCCTTCATGATCATGTACTCTGGAGGCGTTCTATGAGCCTTTGTCTTCTTGCACGCACCCCTCATCTAGGTGTTTAGTCTGGCTTGGCTCTTGTCGAGGATAACTTCATATAGTCCCCTGTGATGACTAAGTTTTAATCCCTAATATTGGCTCAGTATCCCTTAATTGGGGCATATTACATTAGTAATGTTATTTTATTTATGTCGGCTTTACTCCATTAGTTGTAATTATACCACCTAGTCTCTTATATATACCAAGGAGACATTTTCATTTGGAATCATCTTGTACTTGAACATTTAAGTGGGGTAAAAGGAGGTTGCCACCTCAAAGAGGCTTATTATCTCAAATTATCTCTTTTTCAAGGCATTGAGTACTTTTTCCAAGGTTTTTCTATGCTATATTGATATTTGGTTCTTAACATATGGTATCAGAGCTCAAGGTCTTGGGGTTTCGCTGCTACATATGAGACACCTTGGAATTTTTTCTATAACTTGTTTTCTACAATGTTTTATAAGAACGGATTGGAGGATATTTAGTAGATGGATTAAGGTACATTGGGTTAAAATTTCAGCTCCTGAGGCCTTATACTTTCGGAGATACAGCCTGTACAAGATAGGGTTTTGGAATCATCCTGAATTGAGTCATTGCAGAATTTTCACTATAAAAAAAATTCTTTAACGTTTCAGACCCTGAACTCTGGAGGATATTCACATAAATTAGTAAGGTATTTGTGGTAAAAATTTCATCTTTTGGTTCATCTTAAATTTGTAGATAAACCATGTGGACGATAGGGTATCTAACTAGTCATATTGACTAGTCGCAAGAAGGTGTTCCAGGTAAAACAATAATAACTTCTTCCTAGAGTATTCAAATTGAGTGGGACTAGTTTCATTGGATAGTAGATAGTCTGTAGTATATCTAATACTAGTTTCATAATTTTATATCAATTATTTTGTGCGGAGCATGCTATACAAGTTAGATCTCCTGGAAAAGACAAAAATAAGCAAGTTGTGGGGAAGTTACCATAAATTCCACTTGGCACATCCAATTTTGATCAGATCTATGGCATTGTAGAGAAGAAATATTAGAGAACTACATAAAATAAAGTTTCATACCCAGAAGGGCCAAAACATGGGAGATAAAACAGAAGAAATATTGTCTAGTAGAACCACCTCAAAATCAAGGTTCAAAAGTGATACTTGGCCAACATGCCACCCAAAAAGGGAAATTCTACACCAAATAAGCCTCCAGAAAATCCTACTTGGACTCTTGATGAAGGTGAAGAAATACATAGGGACATAAATGATTTACAAAATAATATAGTAACAAAATATGAGCTACAAGAGATGGAAGCTAAGTTGGAGGCAAGATGGATGGTTTAAAGGAGGAGATCATGGAATATTATGAAAATTTTGGAAGATACACGAGAAAGTGAAAATGCATCCCATGGAATTCATGATGAGGACACAAAGGAAGGTGAATCAAAATGGATAAATTCCAACTTTAGGTTGAAGACCAGCCACGTTCACAAGATCGATATAGGAAGTTTGATGGCAAGGAACAAATCACATGGATGCTTAGGATGGAACAATTCTTTGATCTACATAATGCCACATACACAAAGGTATGGAATTTCTCTTTATATTTTATAAGCCTAATCAATTTGTATGGTATTGAAGCTGTTCTAGCAAATCCTCATCTTGGACAATTTTCACGGAATAAATGATAGCACACTATGAGGGATACTTCAAATGGAGCAATACCTTCTTTATCAAATTGATAAATCTCAAGCCAAAGGGTTGAATTACCGAGCACATTGAAAACTCCAAAGATTGAATATGGAGTATTAATCTTCCAGATTAGCACTTGATTGGTGTATTCATGGGAACTTTAAAGGATAACATTCAACATGAGGGTTTGCCTTTGGGAACCCAAATCATTTGGAGAATGCGTTAGGGTGGAAAGAATGTTGAAAGTAAAAATATGGCTTTCTATGGCTACTAGGACCAATATGGCATCTATGGAGGAGAACAGTATAAGCTATTCATGACCTCAACCTACAAGGTTGACACCTCAATTGGAGGAAAGAAAGAAAAGGTTTATGCTTTACAATTGTGGCTGACAAATCCCATTAAGGGACATAAGTGTGGTGAGAAGAAATTATTCTACATAGATTGTGAAGAGACCAGAGCAAGGCAAGAACCATCTTAAGATGAAGCATTAAAACATTTAGAGTGAAGGTTGGCTCCCCATGATGTCGTGTGTCGTTGGGCAGATTAGCACTCCTCAAACCCTCAGATGGAAGGATACATCAAAAATTAATAGTACTAATTGATTATGCAGTACTCCATGCTGTTCACTATAAATTAGCCAAAGCTCCTCAATTTGCTTTGTATATCCAACCAGGAGTTTCAAGTAATGATTCACAGGATGGAGAAACTATCAATTATAGGAAAAGTTCAATGGATCAATCTACTATGGGGCTGTAATGAATAGTCGATAGTTCTAACATGGTGTGAGTGGGATGTCTTACTAGGATTCTAATGGTTACAATAATTAGGAGCAGTGGCTTTTAATCTTCAAGAACTTTTCCTTAGAATTTTCATTGGAAGGAAAAGAAATTGAGTTAAGAGGTATCCTTGAGAGCAGGTAAGGTGATAAGCTCTATGGCATAGCAGGTATTGAAAAGGGAATCAAAGTTATTGCACAACTATGTTGCTAGATGTTCAAACATCTAAGCCATCTATTCCTCAAAGGTCTCAAGGATCATTGATAAGCATTCCAAAGTATTTGAATGTCCCAAAGGTCTTCCACCCACAAAAAATCATGATCATGAAGTTACCCCTAGTTAAGAGATTGTTCCTCTAACATCCAGGTCATGTCTGGATATGCAGGAAAGGAGTGAGGAATTAGTATGGACAGTGAAATGTTAGAGTTGTTAATAGGCCTAATGAAAGTTCTTACTCTTGCACAGTGGTAATGTGTTGGAAAATGGCTCATGGAGATGTGTCTATATTATAGAAATGTAATGTCACTTTCTTCAAAGATAGGTTTCCCATTCTAGTGTTGATGAATTGATTGGAAATTTACATGGAGCAATCTATTTCAAAAATTGGATCTTACGTTGGTGTCCTTAGATCAGGAATGAAGGAAGAAGATATCCAAAAGCATCATTCCAAACTCATGAAGGAATACATATGAATTTTTGGTCATGCTTTTTGCCCTTACAAATGCACCTTCACATTCCAAGGTTGGTGATTCCATTTCAGGCCTTCATGAAATTGTGTGTATTTTTGATGATAATACTAAAATCTGTGATCTTGAGGAGGATCATTGTGACATGCCAGACAAGGTATACAACTACTAAAGAGACAACAACTATCTTTAAAATTGTCTAAATGTTTAAATTGAAGGTAGAGTAATTTGTAGGGTCATGTTATCTCAGCAGGCGTGTCCAAGGTGAACCTAACAGATTAAAGATGCCATGGTGGTTTGGCTGATTCCCAAAAACATTGAAGGAATCTTACAGGGATTTTTGGGTTTGATGGGTTACTACCATGAGTTAGATTTGGCACTTTCTGATCAATTTGCTTGATATAAACTAATTAAGAATGATGAATTTTCATGGACTCCGGAGACAGCTAAATCTTTTGAACAACTAAAATAGGTGATGTGCAAATCTCATGTCTTAACCCTCGGATACGGAAAAAGACCTTTTTTTGGAATGTGATGCCTCAGGAAATTAATTGGTGCTATCCTAATGCAGAAGGAAGGCCCATGGATTTTGAGTGGAATCAACCACATCCAAAGGAAAGGACTTACACAAACCCATTTATGAGAAGGAAATAGAAGTGTAATACTGATTGAAGGTGTCCTTACCTAATGCATTTGAGCGCTGGCAATCCAAAACCAGAATCATGATAGTCTTAAAGCACTTCTTAGACAAAGGGATTATCTTGGAAGAACAAAATGTTCAGCAAGATATGGAGTTATGATTTTGAAATCGTATATAAAAGGGAAGAAAAATGTTGTGTGGATGTCTCTCAAGAAAGGATGAATATATTTAGGAAGCGCTTTCTCTATGCTATCTCGATCATCCAAGCCCGATTGGATAATAAAATAAAGGGAAGAATGGAAGAATGAAAAGTGTGGACTCTCTGACCAAAGGTTGTAGCAGGATTACAGTGCATGGGATACATTTACATGGAAAATGATTCACTATGGTACAAGATCACTTATATTTATGTAGAACTCCCCAGCAAACAAAGATACTATTGGAATTGCACAAATCTATAGTAGGAGGGCACTCGGTATTCTTGAAAACCTACCGCCAAGTGAGAAGGATTTTTTTCAAGGATGTGCTTGGCGATGTTCAAAGGTTTGTAGCGGAGAATGTTTGGCTTACCAACAAAGGCTAAAATTAGAAACAATTACAGACCCAGGAGTCTTTACAACCATTAATAATCCCAAGTGAGTGTTGGAGAGGTTTCCATGGATTTCATCACAGTTCTTGAAGAATCAACAAGTTCTCCAAATATTAGGACAACCCTAACCATGGCCGCAGGGAATCGCTGAAGTGACAACCATGAGATCACTCATGAGTGAAAGAAGTTTTGAAGTAGGGGATTGGGTGTTTTAGGTATCACAACCATACAAGCGGATGACCTCAAGCAAGAAGGATAATAAATTATCACCAGAAAGTCATGGCCCATATAAGGTGTTGCAAAATAATATTAGTACTATGGCATACATATTGGAGTTATAAAATAACTACGAGTACACCAGTTTTTCATGTTTCATGCTTAAAAGAAGGTTATAAGAAATGACAAGATCCTAATTCAAACTATATTGCTAGAACTTGACAGGAAGGAAAAATCATATTGGAACTGAAGCCATCACTGACCTGAGTCATTGATGAGGAATAGATCCATTTAATTATCTCGACTAAATGGAGAACTATGGCTGAAGATTCCCACTTGGGAAGATGAGTCTTTTATACTGAAGAATCTAGAGTTACTCAAGAGCGTTTAGGACAACACTTGTCTCAAGGGGAGGAGCATGTAAGCCCTAATGGCTCATTACCCATGCTTGGGTCATATTACATTATATTAAATGTTATTTTATTTATGTCGGCTTTATTCCATTAGTTGTAATTATACCTCATAGTCTCCTATATATACCAAGAGACATTTCATTTGGAATCATCTTGTCTTGAACATTTAAGTAGGGTAAAAATAGGTTTCCCATTTGGAATCATCTTGTACTTGAACATTTAAGTGGGGTAAAAGGAGGTTTCCCCCTCAAAGAGGCTTATTATCTAAAATAATCTCTTTTTCAAGGCGTTGAGTACTTTTTCTGAGGTTTTTCTATGCTATATTGATATTTGGTTCTTAACACTCGGCTTGTTTCTGTTGTACTTGGTGTGCCTATGTGTTGTTCTTCTTCCCCATCTAGAATCTTGTCATGGACGTCCCTCCTTTCTTCTGTTTTGGATTTTTCTGACATGTCCTTGGTTTCTTGGGCACTATTACTTCTTGGGGATGTATCTGTTCCTGCCCTACCTCCTCAACATGTGTGTGTTCCTGTCTTGCCTCCTCCTCCTCCATCTTTGCGGGTATGTCTCGAGTGAGGACTGGAATCATGCATTCATATTCCCAATCCTTAATGGCCATTTGTATGTCCCCCTTCGTTATGCAGTAATGCATTTGTAGCCATTACTTTTCAGGATCCTTCCGCGCCTGGATCCACATCGCATGTCTAGTGTCTTTGAAGTTGGTTATGCCCTGATAGTGTGCAAAAACTTCCAGTGTTATCCTCCAAGTGTTGGTGATGGTGTCCTTTAGGTCATGGAGATATCCTTCGAATATAGATGCATTCTCTCTCCTATTCTTAGCATTCGAAGTGGTTCCAAGCGATAAGTATTTCACTCCATGGTAGGGTTTGGGCCTAGTGGAAAAAAATGCGTACTTCAGTTCCTTCAATCCCATAATGGCTATCAGGATGAGTAGCCATGAATAATGAAATTTTTTCCCCAGATCTTGCGCATCCTTACATTCCTCTAGAAGTAGATTCAAAAACTAATGGGCCCAACTAAGTCTGGTCCCCTCAGCAAATTGTGTTGCAGCTATGAAAACCCCAACCGAGAGTTCCTCCTTGCGGCATTTTCTGAGCAACTTCCATGCCATAATTTTTGTGGCCATTCTTATCTCGACGTCATTGATGCACTTGATAATGATTCTACACAACCCCCTTTCAATGCCATATTTATTTTTCATCTCCTTAGCGAGTGCTTTCTCCTTTTTTTTGTCTTCGAGGAACTTTGCGGGATCCATTCCCCGTGATGGCAGCCCTGTGATTCGTTCGATGAGCTCATACGTCTATTGAGATGAGATACTCTAGCCATAGATATCCACCATGTGTGACAGCCATCAGTTGCTCGATGCAACTTTTTGCATATTGTTCTCTCCCAAAGTGCGGTAGGTCCAAAGAACCTAAAATCCTAGTTGTGTCCGGTCCTGCTGCCCAATCGAGTGGTTAATGAATTGGTTCCCCAAAGGGTCCTATACCCGCAGTCTATAGGTAGACCTTCTTAGCGAACTCTAGGAACTTGTCCGTGTCTGTTACATCATGGTCTGATTACCCCAATTTCTCTACATAACCTAACAAATATACTTTTACATGTACCCATTCCGGTATGCACGGAAAAACAATTGTTGTGGTGGGTTTTCTACACAGTGATCTAGGTATTGTCTACTTGTCCTTTCCTAGTGGTGGTTGACTCAAGGTTCCAGAATCCATTGTTTGTTCTTTAGCAGACTGCTTTGATTGACCAGTGGCATCTTCCACTTCTCCCTCCTGTGGTTGTTCCAATAGGTTTCTCTTTTATTCTTCTGGCGTGGTCATTTCTTCTTGGTTTGGAGCCATCCCATTGACTCTTGGGGTTTCTTCAGGGTTTTTTGGGTGCCCTAGGTTGCCTGCATCTTCATTTTTTTGGCCTTGCCCTTCTTCTATCCTATCGATGTCCATGCCCGTAGGTGTTGTCTGTTGGGTTTCTTATTCAATGTGTGTGGGGCTTGCCATTGTTGTATCCGACAATAGGATTTCATCCACATTGATGACTTCTAGCAGCTGAGATGGTTTTTGCTCTCTTTCCTAGATTGCAATTGTGCTTTTGTCATACCTCAAGGTTGTCTAGTATTCTAGCTTGGTTCTCCTTGTTTAGGTGGTGTCATGGTTTTAAGAACTTGTTGTTCGCGGATCTTAGTATCCTCTACAACCTTTGCAAACTTCACTCTCTACTTTGTATGCTCTCTCACTCTATGCCTTTTCTAATTTCGGAATAACCTTTTTGCTCCTGCGTCCCTGCTTTGTATTGGCGTCGTGTGAAGCTTGCCAAAGAAATTACCGTGATTATATATTCAATGAATCATTGGTTCCTTCGTACTTTCCATTAATTTCCCTTTCCATCTCTAGTTGGCATGATTAATGTGGTGTCCCGTCAGTCGTTTCTGGCATTCAATTCCGCTAGCCTCCAACACTTGGCGCTTCTTTCTCTGTAGCCACTTTTCCCACTTGTTTTTTATTTGAAGTGACCTTTGGCTTTGTCTCCATCGTGCTCGTATTCCCGAGTATACATGCTCCTTCTCCTTTCGACGCACTGTTCTTTTGTTCGTACCTTTCGATATCCTGTATATCCTGTACTATATCTTCTTTTTTTTCGACTACACGATGTCTTTCAAGTTCTTGGTGGTCGACTATCCTTGTACAGATTCAGTCGGTCCCCATTGATCATCTGTCTAATTTTTTCACCTCCTAAGTCTTTCAACTGTACAACTCTCCCATCTGCAACAGTTTTTACTTCATATGGTCCTAACCAGTGCATTTTGAGTTTTCCTAGATGTTGAATGGATTTATTGTCATACATCAACACTAATTCTCTTGCCTTGAAATTTTTCCTCTTGATATGTTTGTCATACCAAGATTTGTCCCTTGCTTTCTGAACTTGTTGGTGGAACCCTGCTAGAATCCTATCTTCCTCCATGATCATCAGTTAATTCATCCTATCCTGCATTGTGCCTCATTTTGTCATGTTCGTAATTGTTGCTACGTGTAGACTGGGTACCAAAAATTCTAATGGCACCACTGATACAGGTGGATATCGATGGCCACCCACCTTTTTTGACTGGCTCAAAACAGTTTTCTGGCAAATTTGGCAATTTACTATTTTTAGCAGTTGTTAACTTTCGAGGCCATTTTGAGGGCCCAAATGAAGGTTTTTCTAGATATAGGTTATCAATGATATATGAAGACATCATTGAGGCCCCAAAATGAATCTCCTCGATGATACCTTTCCAACGAGCTATCACACGCCTAAAACGGAGATCGTATGCAAAAGTTACGACCCCAGGAAGTTGATGTACTAACTTACCCAAACAGGGCCCACATGACTTTTGGCGCTTCATCTCCTAGGGTTAGGTTTTTGGATGTCTATGACTTTT
>SNQJ01S0167708.1:0-13465 GCA_010110895.2 Picea sitchensis
AAGTCCAAAAATGGTCAAATATGACCAAGTGTTCCTCAAAACTTGGTCAAGGGCCAACATATGGACAATTGGTATGGATTGTTGGTTTTCATTGATGTCAACCATTGGAGAGTGATATTGTAGATTGATGTCAACCCTTAGTGATTGATGTCAACCATTGGAGAGTAATATTGTAGATTGATTTCAACCCTTAGTGATTGATGCCAACCCTTGGAGAAAGTCCGGTAGAAAATTTCAGTAGCACAAAGGTTTGGCTAATGGACCCAAGGTTTTTTCATGTATAATAGTATGCGTTTTAATATATTTGAAGATACGACTATTCTATATCGATAATACATGTCATTCCATTTCTAGTGGTATGTGGAACGTCACAGAACTCCTCACAGTTAGAGAGTTATGGTCATGAGAAGTTGGAGAACCCAGGTTTGGGTAATGGACCCAAGTTTGTTTGACGGATAATGGTATGAGTTTTTGATATGATAGTTCAAAAAGGGAAAAGAATGTAGGCAATACAGAATTGATGAAGAATAACAAAATAGCAATGGATTTCATCTGGGAATGATTACCTAATATAGTAAGAGAAAAGGTTGGTAAATCTTCATCAACAAAAGAACTTTGGGATAAGTTACATGACATATCTTCTTCACCCATCGCAGATTCAAAAAATGCCAAACAAGATGCAAATACAATTCAAGAAGAATTATGTTTACCATGTCAAATAGATTCAGAAGATGAAGAGTACATAATGACCATAGGTATGTTGTTTTTATTTAATTGTGAAAAATGTGGACATCTTGAAATAAAATGCCATGAAGGAAATGAGATAGAAAAAGTAATTGAAAAGGAAGAAAATTATGAAGAAGAGTTGATTAGTGCTTTAGATGAACCAAGAGAAGAAAATAAGTCACTCAAGAAATAATTGATGAAACAAAAGGAAAGTGTTCACATTTTTGAAGAATCCCAACATGTCATCGAGAACTTAAGAACTCAGCTAGAAGAAGCTAGAAAGATCGAAGAAAATATTGAATATCAAAAGCAGTATTTGGAAGCCAACCTAGTAGTACAAAAGGAAGACAAAAAAATGAGAGAGAAGATATTGGCAGATCATCTTAAGGAAAGTGTTATCAGATAAACTTGTCAGGGTCTTGTGGGTTTGTGGTTTCTACCCAGGTCTATAATTTTTCCCTGTCTCTCTCCTTTTCACAGGCCCTAGCTCAAGTTTTTCCTTTTGGCTTGAAGTTTCTCTTCTGTTTTCCTTCATCCGTTTGGGCGACCTGTTTTTCCTTGATTGTCTTACCTAAGAAGTCTCGGCCCTAAGGTTTTCTGTTTTATCCTAAGGTTGATCACTTCCCTCTCCACTTCTTTCGTCAATCCTTTTGCTTTCCCTAGCCCTCAACTATTCATCCAAGTATTTGTTTATAGAGGCCGCAACCATAAGCACAAGCACAACACTTAGAGTGGCTTGATATGGACTTGAATCAATCGAGCAAGAAAGTTCAGTTGGGCGGAAGAAATTTCATTTCAAAGTTCAGAGATCAACGAAAAATTATAAGAACGGGAATAGAGAGTTTGAAATGTTGTTGAAGTTATTTGTAAAATATCTAAACCCCTGAAACCCAAAATCAACAGGAGCCGTCCGATCCAGCAGGACGTGTGGCACCAAATACGAACCACAGATAAAGTCATTTTGGGAAAGACAAAGTAAGGAGTGCATAGATTTCCTGAGTCCCAAAATTCCAAGGTCCCGAAATGTCGATATTCATTTGGGCCATCCGATCCAGCGGGGATGCGTGGAACCTGATCCAAGAGATCGCGATTTTGTGACTCAAAGGTTTGAGCATGGAGCATGACACGAAGTCGCGAAACGTGAAGTCATGAAATGCGAAATCACAAAGCGCTTGAGAATTGGGCACGTGGTCGCTACCCACCGTCATATGGAAATCTAGGGTATAAATAAGGGCATGTGCCTATTGGCCAACTGGCGACTATGGTTATTTGGGAAGACGATTGTGGCCCTAAAATTCAAAGTAGGTTTGACCATCGATATGGATGGGCCATTTCGCAAGATCAAGTTTTAGGATATTTGGAATCGAGTGGAGTGAAGATTCCCAAAATGCGAAGTCCCAAAATTTTACAAAACGAATTCCCAGGTCAAGACCCGAGGTCACGTGAAGCGATGGAGAGGAGCCACTCCAGAAGCCGAGGGTGCCCTTATTTTCACAGGGGAATATCTACGTGGTATCAAGGCGTTGATATTGACTTGAAGGAGTCGTGAACGCCTCTTGGAGCATTCATGGGTGTCAGGTTTCATCCTGATCCCAATGAAAGTAGTTACTAGAAATGGGGAAGGTGGTTGAAACCTCGTTTCACCCCATAAATGGAAATCATGGAAAAGATGGTCGTGGAGGCAGATTGTTAGCCTAAAGTTTCCCTGTCAACAAATTCTCTTGCAAAGCCCATACTGGTCTGAGATCGCGTCTGACAGAAGAATGCAGGTGTAGAATGGCATAAGAGACGTAGATGCAAAGATTTGATTGTAGTAGCCAGGTCACACTCCTGGTGATGACAAGTTGTTCTGAGTATAAATACTCAGTTTTGATATTTGTTTAAGGTCGATGGTTCAACTAAGCTCTCCTATTGTAATGTTTTAATGAATCTATGGTTCTTTGGTTATGTAACTTGATATGATATTTCTTGTTTAATGAAATCCAACTTCTATTTCCATATTACTTGTTTCTTATACTGAATCTTCATGATCGAAGGATTCACATGGATTGTGGTGACTGTGTTGTAATGAATGTTTGATTGTAGTGCAATTATAGCGTTTTCAGTTTTCTAAAACTTCGAATTCAAGTGGATCTTGTTTTCAGAGTTTTTCCTCCTTAGGTTGCTAGAAGACCTGATGTCCATAGAAGACCTTTACATCTTCTTCTCAATTTCTTCCTCCTACTCACCCTTACTACAACTTATTGGTTGAAATTAATCAAGACCTCATTTTCTTGTGCATACTGCCCCAACTCTTTGATTTAAAATGATATTCTCTCGAGTATGCCCCATTTGACCTATTTAAATTCATTAACCGTGACATATAAACTGATGGGTACTGGGCTTACCTCTGCCGCAATCCAGAGGTGACTTCTGGTGCTAAAATTTCTGGCGTTGTTGCCAGGGACGAATTGAATATTTTCCCTGGGATTGAATGACAAATATTACTGGTTCTGAAGGTGCATTAGAACTCATAACATTGAAGATTGCAACTAGGCACCTGGTGAATCCACTCTTATGACTCCATGGTTTCATCTGTGGCTTCCAGAGGCAGACACATGAGGTCTACTCCACAACTGACTTTAGTGACACTTGAAGCTGATCCAGAGAAAATTATCAGAAGACAAAAGACCCTTTAGGAGGGTACTTCTACTGCTGAACCAGGTGATTCTGGTAACTTTCATTATTCTCCTATAGAAGTTCCAGTATTTGTTTCTCATTTTCCTATTACACCATCTGTTGGAGCTTCTCGAAGTTTAAATTTCAAGAGTTTTCCTGCTGATTACCCCTCTCCCAGTTTCACCACTCCTCCTCCTGTTAAAGTTGTTGCTTTTACAGAAAGGGAAACCTATGTTCCCTCGAGCCCTGAGGCCTTTTCTCTAGATCCTCAGTTGTTTCCCTTTTATCCCAGAATCACACCTCCCATATCCCCTATTCGAACTCCATGTCCACCTGCTTCTCCTCCAACTTACATCCAAATGGCAGGTGCTAATCCTTCTAGGAACAAGATGGTTGAGATATTGTCTTCTAGATACGCCCCTCTGGTTTTACCTCAGCCTATGAATGCTATCCAAACCATAGACTACCTTAAGTACATGCCCCAATTCACAGGGGAGGGATATGTGACTGAAGAAGAACACCTTTCATCCTTTTATAGTTTCGCAGAGATTCATGCAGTAAAAAATGAAGATGTGTGGATGAGAGTTTTTGTACAGAGACTTGATGGTGATGCAAGGGATTGGTTTAAGGACTTTCATTCTGGATCTGTTGACGAGATTGCTGCTTTGGATGATTCATTCTTAAGAAATTGGGGGAATGAAAAATATCTCCTTTATTATATTACAAAATTTGGGGCACTTAAGAGAGAATATGGGGAATCTGTTTCAAAATTCTCGAAGAGATTTAATAAGATGTATAAAAATATTCCCGCTCAAGTTAATCCTTTCCAAACCTCTGCCAATATGACTTATGCTAGTTCTTTCAACCCTGATTTTTGCTTCCTGTTGAGAGAAAGAAGAGCTACCTCCTTGGCTCATATGCAAGTTGCAGCCCTTGAGGTAAAATCAAATATTTGGTAGCTGACAAACTTAGGGGGAAATTTGATAGAGACAGAGGAAAAGGTAGGTTTGAAACTCCAAATTCTAGTTCCTCTGCTACCCCCCCTCAAACAGATGAAGTGGCCAAGCTACTAAAATTACTTTCTACTAGGATGGAAAAGATCGAATTAGAAGGAAAGAAGGGCTATATGAATTCCCAAAATAATGAGAATAGGGGTAGTTTCAAAAGACCAACTAATTCCCCTCAAATCATAGAAAGAGATCAAAGAAACATAGATAGAGATGATAAAAAAATTCAAGCTCCTCTCCCAAATAACCTTGTTACTGACGAAGAAGGAGAGGAAGAAGAGCTTGAACCTAAAATTCATTGTCTCAGGGACACCTTCTCATTCCCTCATTTAACCCAAGATTCATATGAAGAGTCTCTCATGGATAGTCAGTTAAATGAGCTGAGCAAAGGGGAAAAGACCAACAACAATCCAAACAGATGTAGCCTCAGGTCCAAGAAGAAAGAAGGAAAGCCTGATTTTCCCGATCAGCCTACTAGAGCAAATAAGCTTACTGATAATGTGGTAGATAGAAACAAAGAAAAGGAGGTACAAAAACCGCCACTAGTGGTCAAAGTTCTCCTCTCGGAAGTGAAGGAAATTATGAAGCCCCCTCCCTTTTTCATTTTTGACCATGAAATTCAAAATCTTAGAATCCATGTACCCCTTTCTAAACTTGTCAAGCATGAATATTTCAAAAGGATCCTCTTTAAACTATTGTAGTCTGAACCTATGTCTCACTCCACTGAATCAGTGAACTTGCAAGATGAAAAACCAATTGTCATATTAGGACCTTTGGTAGAAGATAGAGATGATTCCTCCCCTCCCTTCTACACTTCATTGAACATCCATGATAAGGTGATGCATAAATTCTTAATGGATTCAGGGGCATCTCACAATCTTATGCCTAAGATTGTCATGGAAGAACTCGGTTTGGAAGTTACCAAAACCTACCACGACCTATATTATTTCGACTCCAGGAAGGTGAAGTGCCTTGGGGTTATCAACGACTTGGCCGCGTCTTTGTTCCAACTGCCAATGAAGAGCGTAGTAGTGGATATCATAGTGGATAATGTTCCCCCTAAGTTCAGTATGCTCCTGTCTAGATCTTGGATAAAGAGACTGGGGGGAACCTTGCAGTTGGACCTTTCATACGCCACCATTCCTGTGTTCGGGGGTGAAAAAAGGGGACTTTACAGGGAAGCACAACTCACATACATCATCAGTGATGAAGCAAACCCCACAAATCATCCTATTTTCTCTTTTTACATTGATTTTGGATCCAACATATTGCAACTCATTGATGCTCCTGAAACTCCTCTTGGAATCAGAAAACAACCCATTACTTTTTGTGAAATCCCTTCCCCAACTACCTCTGTTTGGAAGATGTTATTTGACGAAGCCTCTTCTAAGGAAGGTGCTGGTGCTTGAGTGGTCCTTGTTTCACCTTGTCAATAAGTTATACCTTTGTCCTACAAACTAGAATTCAAAACTACCAACAATGTGGCAGAGTATGAGGCTCTTGTTTTGGGTTTAAGGGCTGCAAAAGACATGGGGATTGAAGAGCTAGCAGTATTTGGGGATGCATAAATATTTTTTCATGAGGTAAAAATTATTTATCAAGATAAGAACCCGAGGTTAAGGGCCTGTAGAAATGCGGTGTGGGACCTAATAGACAATTTATTCTTATCTTTCAACATTTAATTTATTCCAAGATAGGAGAATACCAGGGATGATTCTTTGGCTATCTCAACAAGCAATTTCAGAGTCCCACTGCCACCTAAACTTAGGTAGGATGTTGAGGTGAAATATAGGCCCTCTGTACCTGACAATATCAAGCATTGGAAGGTGTTTGAGGATGATCTTGAGATCAGAAAATTCCTTGAGTCTATTGATGATTTCTTTGCGTTACACATTGATTAGGATCATGAGTCCGAAAGTAACCCTCATGCTGATGTATTTTTAAATAAAATTGCTAATCACCATATTGTTCAGCTGCCTAGTAACCACATTCCAAAGGGACTAGTTCCTTTAGAAATACTGTTTGATGGAAACGATGTGGTAGTATAGTTTAAAGGCTCAACTCATGATGTTGATGTATCTGAGTGTAATATTGGTACAGAGAAGGACCCAATTTTTGTCAAATTGTCAAGTAGTATGTCAAGAGAACAAAGGGATGAATATGATGAGCTTTTAAAGGAGTTTGCTGATGTGTTTTCTTGGACTTATGAGGATCTCAGAACATATGACAGAAGCATCATTGAGCATAATATCCCACTAAAGGAAGAGGCCAAGTCATTTAGGCAGAAACTGAGACAGATCAACCCTATGTTGTTGCCTATCATGGAGAAAGAGGTAAAGAAACTTTTGGACACCCAGATTATCATTCCTTTGAGGTATTCTGAATGGGTGGCCAAATTAGTCCCAGTGAGAAAAAATAATGGATAAATCAGACTTTGTGTTGATTTCAGGAACCTAAACAAAAGCTCTAGGAAAGATAATTACCCATTTTCGAAAATTGAGCACATATTGCAGAGGGTGACAAGTGTATCTAGGATGTCCATGATTGACAACTTTTCTGGCTACAATCAGATTTCTCTCTTACCTGAGAATAGAGAGAAGACTACATTCACCACTCCCTGGGGTACATTCATATATGCCAAGATGCCCTTTGGATTGATGAATGCAGGAGAAACTTTCTAGAACACTATGAACATCTCCTTTATCGGGGAAATGGATAAATTTGTAGTCATTTATCTGGATGACTTTACATTTTTCTCGAGGATCGATAAAGAACATTGTCATCATCTGAGAAAGGTATTCCAAAAATGCAGAAAATTTGGTCTCTCCCTGAATCCCAAGAAGTCATTGTTTGCTATGAAAGAGGGAAAATTACTGGGGCACATAGTATTAGTTGAGGGAGTAAACATTGATCCCAACAGGGTGGAAGCCATCCAAACCTTAACATTCCCTAGATCCAAGAAATAAGTTTAGTCTTTCTTGGGGAAGATTAATTTTCTTAGAAGGTTTGTTTCTAATTTTGCTGAACTAGTGAAGGACATTACAATCATGTTGAAGAAAGGAAATGAAATCAAATGGACTGTTGAATCTCATAGTTCCTTTGATCAAATAAAGAAGGTTGTGACCGAAGCACTTGTGCTCATTAGTCTTAATTATTCCAAATATTTTATGATTTTCTCCTTTGATTCACTCGACACCGTGGCAACCGTTTTGTTGCAAAATAATGATGAAAGGTTTTAGCAGCCCATTTACTTTTTCAGTAGGGAATTTATAGATGAAAAGACGAAATATGACATCATGGAAAAACATGCCTATGCCCTGGTTAAGGATCTCAAATCCTTGAGGGTCTATGTTTTGCATTCAAAGTTCATTGCATGTGTCCCTGTAGCTTCTGTGAAGGAGATCCTCATTCAACTCGACATGAACGGAAGAAGAAGCAAATGGATTGCTAAAATCATTGAATTTGACTTGGAGATAAGACCCACCAAATTGGTTAAAGGCCAAGGTTTAGCTAGGTTGCTGGCTGAATCTAATTTAAAATCATTGGGGGTAAATTTCATCAACACTTGCTCAGAAAATCAGTAGGGCGAGTTGTCTGATACAAGCTCCCAATCCTACCCTCCATTGGTAGAATGCGCTTGGAATAGGGACATCATTTTATTTCTACAGAAGTTGTAGCCTCCTGATGGCATGGAAATAAGAAAAGTAAGAGATTTAAAGCTCAGATCAATTAAATATTGCCTCATTGATCAAGTTTTATATTGGAAAGATCCTCTAGGGGCGCTATTGAGATGTTTAGACATGCAAGAAGCCCAAAAAATCATGTTTGACTTTCATGATAGCTTGTGTGGGGGACATCACTTCTGGAAAATCACAACCTACAAGATTCTCAGAGCCGACTATTCTATCCTAGCCTATTCACTGATGTTTGTGCTAAAATCGGGGCTTGTGTCAAGTGCCATAAATTCCCAGGAAGACAACAACTCAAGTCCTTTCTTTTGAAGCCTGTGGTGGCTTTAGGACCTTTTCAGCAGTGGGGCCTAGATTTTATCGAGGAAATTCATCCAGCTCCTAGTGTTCAACACAAGTGGATCTTGACTGCCACATATTACTTTACCAATTGGATAGAATCTATCCCCATAAGGAGCGCTTCTCACAAGGTAATAATTGGTTTTCTTGAAGATATTATAGCAAGGTTTGGCTATTTGAAAAGAATTGTCACTGATAATGTTGCATCCTTTAAGGCCATACCATTGATTCAATTCTGTGAGCAGTTTGGGATTGCATTGATTCACTGAAATCCCTACTACCCCCAAGGGAATGGACTGACAGAGTCATTTAACACGCACCTTATAAAAATAATCGAAAGATTGTTAGAGGACAATAAGAAAGCATGGGATTCAAAGCTCAAGTTTTCTCTGTGGGCTGACATAGTGACAATAAAAAGATCTCTTGGAATCTCTCCTTTTCATCTTGTGTATGGAGTTAAGGCCATCTTTCCTTCTCAGCTTGCCTTTCCAGTGGAAAAATTCTTCCAGGACTACCAAGGAGAAATTGACGACATGGTCAAGAGGATACTGCAATTGGTAGAAGTGAAAAAGGCTAGGGAGAAGATACTGGACAAAGCACATGAACATAAACAGAATATCAAGCAGACTTTTGACAGGAAAGTAAGAAAGGAGAATTTCCAATGGGGAGATCTAGTGCTAAAATGGGATGCACCCAAGCAGGACAAATACACGCATGGTAAATTTGATGCCTTGTGGATCGGCCCCTTCATAATCTCTTAGATATTCCCTAATAATACTTACAGGTTGCAAAATTTGGAGGGTGATGAAGTTTTTTGTGGACCTATTAATGGGCACTTTCTAAATTTTTTTATTGTTTAAAGCTGTCGTCGGAATCCCACCATTGTAAATACCATTCTGTTTTTTATGTTTATTTTGTTTTAAATATCTATAATCCATAACCCAATACTAAGCCACTGAAACTACTTTTCTTAGCAACCTGCAGGGAGCATGCCATACCCTGTGGAGGCAAATGTTATCACATAAACTTTTCAGGGTCTTGTGGGTTTGTGGTTTCTACCCAGATCTGTAATTTTGCCTTGTCTCTCTCCTTTTCACATGCCCTAGCTTAAGTTTTTCCTTTCAACTTGACGTTTCTCTTATGTTCACCTTTATCCATTTTGGTGACCTGTTTTTCCTTGATTGTCTTACCTAAGAATTCTCGGCCCTAAGGTTTTCTATTTTATCCTAAGGTTGATCACTTCCCTCTCCACTTCTGTCACCGATCCTTTTGCTTTCCCTAGCCCTCAGCCAGTCATCCAAGTATTTGATTAGAGAGGCCACAACCATAAGCATAAGTGAAACACTTAGAGTGGTCTGATATGGACCTGAATCAAGAGAGTGAGCAAGTTCAGTTGGGTGGAGGAAATTTCATTTCGAAGTTCAGAGATCAACGAAAAATTATAAGTGCGGGAATCAGGAGTTCAGAATGTTGTTGAAGTTATTTGTAAAAGATTTGAATCCCTGAAACCCGAAATCTGCATTAGCCATCCGATCCAGTAGGATGCATGGCACCAGATCCGAACCATAGATAAATTCATTTCAGGAAAGAAGAAGTAAGGAGTGTGCAGATTTCCCGAGTCCTGAAATGCCAATATTCATCTGGGTTGTCCGATCCAGTGGGGATGCATCACACTTGATCTGAGAGATTGCGATTTTTCGACTCAGAGGTTTGAGCATGGAGCACGACACAGAGTCGTGAAACGTGAATTCGCGAAGCACCTGGGAATTGGGCCCGTGGTCATTGCCCACAGTCATATGGAAAGAGGGGCTATAAAGAAGGGCATGTGCCTATTGGTCATGTGAAACTAAGGTTATTTGGGGAGACGATCGTGGCCGTCAAATGTGAAGTAGGTCTAATCGTTGATCTCGATGGGCCATTTCGCAAGTTCAAGTATCGGAATATTTGGAATCGAGTGGAGTGAATATTTTGGAAATGCAAAGTCCCTAAATTTCACAAAAAGAAGCCCCAGGTTGTGACCCAAGGTCACATGAAGAGATGGAGAGGAGCCACTCCAGAAGCGGAGGCCACCCGTATTTTCACAGGGGAAAATCTACGTGGTATCAAGGCATTGGGATTGACTTGAAGGAGTCATGAACATCTCTTGGAGCATTCATGGGTGTCATGTTTCATCTTGATCCAGATGAAAGTAGTTAATGGAAATGGGGAAGGTGGTTGAAACCTCATTTCACCCCATAAATGGAAAGCATGGAAAAGATGGTCGTGGAGGCAGACTGTCAGCCCAAAGTTCCCATGTCAATGAATTCTCCAGCAAAGCCCATACTAGTTTGAGATCACGTCTAACAGAAGAATGCATGTGTAGACTGGAAGAAGAGACATAGATGCAAAGATTTGATTGCAGTAGCCAGGTCAAACTCTTGTTGATGGCAAGTTGTTCTGAGTATAAATACTCAGTTTTGATATTTTGTTAAGGTCGATGGTTGAGCTAAGCTCCCGTATTGTAAAGTTTTAATGAAGCTCCAGTTTTTGGTTATGTAACTTGATATGAGATTTCTTGTTTAATGAAAGCCAACTTCTATTTCCATCTTACTTTTGTCTTATACTGAATGTTCATGATTGAAGGACTCGCATGGATTGTGGTGAGTATGTTGTAATGAATGTTTGATTGCAGTGTAGTTATAGCGTTTTCAATTTCCTAAAACTTCAAATTCAAATGGATCTTGTTTTCATAGTTGTCCTCCTTTGGCTACTAGAAAACCTGATCTCCATAGAATACCTTTACATCTTCTTCTCAATTTATTCCTCCTACTCACGCTTACTACAAATTACTGGCTGAAGTTAATCAAGACCTCATTTTCTTGTGGATACTGCCCTAACTCTCCGCGTTTGCCCCATTTGACCTCTTTAAATCCATTAACCATCACATATAAATTGATGGGTATTGGGCTTACCTCTGTTTCAATCCATAGGTGACTTTTGGTGATAACAGAAAGAACTAACGATCTAAACTAGCATGAGGCAATGTTTGGTCAAGAAGAGAAAGAGCTTGAAGAAGAAATAATAACATTAAAAATTCATCTTGAAGAAGCGAAAAGAACAAAAGAAGTCATGAAGTCTCAGATAATGAAGAAAGAAGAAGAGGTTGAGAAGCTTGAAAAAGAAGTTTTCAAATTGAGAAGTAAAATCATCAAGGTCAAAAAGAACGTTGAAGAGACAAAAACATCCACATCAATTATAGAAAATGAAGAGCAACACTCTAGGTTGCTAGAAAAGAATGAAGAAAATAGAAAGAGTTATGCAGAAGTACTCAAAGGAAGGAATCATGGTCAACCAGAATATAAGAAAACTATTGAAGATACATCTTGAAGAAGACCATACATGATCAAGAAAAAAGGAATATTCAATCGTTATCATGATAAGTTAAGGAATAACTTTAGAAGGACTACACCACAAAGAAGATCATTCACTCCCAGGTCTGCAAATTTCTTTTATGGTCATTGTTTTTATTGTACTAATTTTGGAGATAAGGTTGCAGATTGCAGGGATTATAAAAATGTTCAAGCAAGAAATGCCTATGTGGTCCCATGTAACATTGAATGTTACAAATGCCATAACTATGTGTTGGATTACTGAGACGGGGGGTGAATTAGTAATAGATAAATTTAATCATTTTTAACCATATAATCCAAGTGAAATATCAATGTAGCATTATCATCCAATAACTACAGAGTAAATAAGAAATGAACAAATGAACAATCATACACATACATAGTACACCAAAGCGGGAGAAAACCACAAAATTATTTTTCTTATATGTCTTGAAGAATTACATTCATTGGAAGCACAAACTTCCTTTGTTTTCCAGCTGCAACTAGAAGGAGGCTCTAACCCCCTAGTTTCTCAGGCTACAACCTTAGGGAAGCTCTAACTCCCCAATTCTCTAGATATAACCTGAAGGAGGCTACAACCCCCTATGTTTTTCATATACAACCGGAAGGTGGCTATAACCACCTGTCATTGCCCCATCCAACCGCCCTGACGTAGAAGTAGAATGATGAAATCACTGCCACACTATCTATTAGCAACATTTCTTGTATAGGGGTATTCTCCTCTTTGATTCTAGGCCTCTGGTGTAAATGAATAGAAGTGGGGTTTGAAAACCGGTCGGATGTGTTTTATTCAAGGGCCACAACCATAAGCGTTGAGCACAACTCACAGAAGAAGTCCATTTCGGGATTAAAATCAAGCGAGCGAGCAGTCTGGTTTCAATGGAAAGGATCAATTGATGAAGCAGATTGACGGTCATTGGGTTTTCGGGGCTGTCAAGTTGCCTAGGATTTAGCACGAAGGGTAGAGCCCATAGTTCAGGGAAAGTCTGGGTCGTCTGATCCAATTGGGACAGGTGGCGGCCAGTCGGCGTATCGGGGATCGGTGTTTCGGGACAACAAGGAGCCTCCCATTCTTTACAGCTGAAATCGCCGGTCAATGAAACACTGAAAGCACCTTTGGAGCCGAGCCCACTGTCTTAGCACCAGGTCACATCAAGAGAGCTTATAAATGGGGGAAGCCCCCTTTATAATAATGAATACTATATGGCCCGTTCATCTGAAGGACGCGCGACGCACATCCGTGTCACGTCGACATTTGGGGATTCGAGGGGTAAGAGCTCCTCATCATTTTACATCTTGAAACCCCGAACCCCGAAATGTCGATAAGTGCCCTTCAAAGTCGATCCCACGGTCCTAGCGCCAGGTCACATTAAGCGAGCCCAGGAATGGAGGTAGGCCCCTTTTGAAGACAAATCCATCTCAGTCATTCATCTGAAGGACACACGGTGCAAGATCTGAGTCACTGGTGGGGCCTTTCGGGATTTTCATAGTGAAAGCGCCGACGTCATCTCAGCCGTCCATCCATCGATGAAAGTTGAGCGCATTGGACTTAAAGGGGGCATGGATCTGGGCAGCCAGGATCTGCACGCTCAGATCTACGGTCAGGAGCGGATTCCGGAGGCCCCCCACCATTCTACCTTTAAGCGGAGGGGGGGGG
>SNQJ01S0167710.1:0-13047 GCA_010110895.2 Picea sitchensis
GCCTTTGGTACAACCTTGCGTAATTCAAAAGTCCCTAGGAAGCTAGCATGTGGACATGTGGGTCCTTTACTATTCCTTTAACTCCCTATTGTGATTTAATCTAAGAAATCTTTGAAACTATCCTAGATTATGATCATGTGGGCATGTATGGGCCCATTACAAAACCTTTAAACTTCCCTAGTGATTTAATCTAAGAAAGTAAATTTCAACACTATCCTATATTTGTAGCATGTGGGCATGTATGGGCCCATTACAATCGTGAGGTGTGTTTGAAAAATAAACTAAGAGGAGTCCCGAGGGGGTTATTGTCCTCTCCTAAAGGTTTTAGTCTTTTTAAGGGAGATGAAATTGTCCTACAACCTTTTTCTTCTTCTCAAGGTCGCTTTGAAGCGCGAGAGAAGAGCATACTAAACGATTGTTATCCAACTTCGAGTCCCAATGCAAGATATATGTGATTACAAATGATTCCAACTTATACTTTTAGTCAAAGCAAGCCATCCATGTGGAAAAATGAAAGAAAAAGAGGAAATAATGATTTTAAACTCCCTAAGTTCCTATGGGTTTTGACTAATCCCTTTATATGGAGAGGGAACTAAGTGTGGTGCAAATTACAACATGCATGAAATCATTTTTAAGAAGGGTAGGGGCCTTCCCCAAATCACAAAAAGGCTTACAATGTGTATTTTTTTGCACAGGTGCGTGGGTCTCGGAGTAGACAGAGGCGCACTGAGCACCTATGCACAAACCAAAAAGAATTTTTGGTGTAGTTGCATAGAGGGCATTGAACAACACAGTAATTTTGGTGCACGTGCGCACGATGTGCGACTATGAGCCAATAAACCCACGCACACCTGTCACATGGCCATGAAGAAAATTTCGAGTGGAATTCTCTCAATTCATCTTTGAATTGGATGTTTTGCAGGTCATCTTGGGCCGGTTATGGTACCTGTAGGTTAAATAAACCAAAAGAAGAGCTAGAAAAACCCAAATGGGGTAGGAAATTGATACCTTTCCCTAGTGGAGTTGCCAATCTATTGCACTTCTTTTCTCACCTAAATGAGAAAAAAAGAGGTACTTACAAGATTAGTTGGGTTAGATAAGCAAGACAGCAGTGAAGGAAAGGGTTAGAAAAAGAAACATAAAAGACTAAGCTAAGAATTAAACTAGAAAAGGAAAGAACAATTAAACTATTGAGCATAAGGACATAAGAACAAAAAACCAATAAGACTCATGTCACCAATGGAAATGATTATATTAGTGAAAACAAAACACCAAAAAGAAAGGGGACTTTGGGTCCCTTCTTCGTCCAAGGGAGGGCTCTTGAAACCCCACAAATGATCTCTTCTTACAACTTTGAAAACTTGAAAGAAATGGTGAAAGAATCCCAAGCCAATACACTCAAAAGGTGAGATGGATTGCCCAAATGTAATGATGCTAGTACACTCTTGATGAGAAAAGAGGATTCCCGAAGAGAATAGAAGCAACATAACCTTGTAAATGAATTCCTTGAAAATGTAGTGCACCCATGACCTTGTTTTATAGCACCACTTTGAGGTATTGTGCAACGAACTTTTAGTGTGAAAAGAGGTTGTTTAGGGCATTTTTAGGTCTTTGACCAGCCACCCAGTTAGATCTAGCTAAGATTTGGATGTCAAATCCACTTGGAAGCTAAACCAGAAGTGGGTGGGAGGTCGACCAATCTCATAAATGTGTCATTATTAGGTGTGTGAGGCTTTTAGCGACCACAATTGCACATCGTGCGCATGTTTTCTTTTCTTTCATCTCTGGATGGTGCATGTGCACACACGCCCTATGTAGTCATAACGCACCTTGATTTTATAACTGGTTGTATAGTTTTGGACCTTTTGGAAATGATTTTTGGTAATTTTGGTCCATGGGTGAACTGATAGCTATTTTGAAGATGCTGGATTCCTGTAACCATTTGCGGATGAAATTCCAGTGATAACACCTAGGCTCCACACTTAGCCTCTCTTTCAAACCTTCTAGCCACCAATCCCTTACCCAGGTTTTGTGGAAGCTTAGTCCCCCATCACTCATTCATCGTGGTCGGTCCACACGCAAATATGTTTTGTATTAATATTGTGCATAATTACATGTACAAAAATCAGGCTCCTGGCCTTCAACACTTAGGCTCCCTGGCCTAGTAACACATAAGCCCACTAGCTTATATAACTTGGCTCACCAGCATTATAAAATTGAATTACAGTTCATAAACAAGATTTATACTTCATAGACATGATTTTACGACAGGCCTCGACCTTGGGGACATTACAAGCTCCATTGCTGGACACTGTGCAAGTTCAGCGGAAGAAGGGGTAGTGTCCTTGGGTGCTCGCACATGTAGTGGAATTCCACTAGACATTGAGTGCTCTCAGGGAGTCTCTACCTCCTCCTCTCCTGTAGATAGTCCTGGAGCAAGCCTCAACCTCAACGCCACCTATAGGAATGTTAAAACATTTTTTCTCGACAGGTAGAGTTGCAGCAACTCTGTGCACTACTGAGGGTTTTGGAGGACTATCTCCATCTGTTTCTCTGTTGACATTGTAATTTTCCTTGAAGTCATCTCAGGTTCCTTCTAAATCTCTTGTATCTCCACCTCTTTATGGATCTCAACTTCCTGGGTTTTCTCTTCCAATGGCACCCTCAAATTTAGTCATTGAGGAAGTGTGCTAGGGACTTCAGACTTGCGGTTTCTCTATTGTTTTCATATCCATCGAAGACAAAGTGTCGTTAATTGGTACAAAGGGTATGATATGTTGTTCCTGGGATTTAGGGTTCAGGATAGTTAGTTGTAGCCTCTGGTCGGGTACTTCTGGGTTTGGACCAGAGAGTTCTGGTCTCTTCTTGGGTATCTCTGGGTTTGGACTAGGGTTTTATGGCCTCTGCTCGGGTATTTCTAGGGGGTTCAGCTGCATGGGTTTTGGATCACTGGTTTAAAATGGAATGTCAGTTTTTGGAGGTCGTGACTAGTGTTGTGGTGGTGATGGGGGTTGCTCAGTGATGATTGTGGATGGAGTGGTTTCAGGCTCAAGTTCGTCCTAGATATGTATAATATGTGGTGCTCAATCTGTTAGGTAAGTGTGAGGGATGGTGGATGAAATGGGTTGGGGGTCTAGGACCTTTCTTGGTGAGATCCTCATCCTGTGTTTCTTATCCACCGGTTCTGTGATGAATGCAGTGATAAGGATTTTGTTGACATCCTTACTTGTCAACATAGATTTCTTTGGCAATTGCGAGAACACCATCAATGTTCCCTTCTTGCACTCCAGTGGTTGTGTCTCCTCCTCCTCACCAGAGTCTTCTTGTGTTTGATATTATTTATTCTATACCTCTAGGCCTGAGTTGGGTCCTACCCCTGGTTCCTGACCTTTCTTCTTCAAAATCTCAATGGAAAGAACATAATGTATCCTTGACTTGCGCAATTTTCATTTGACTCCAGGACAGGACATAACCTCCTTGTAGAAGGCCTCTTCATCCAAATATAATGGTAGCATGCATGAATAGAAGTCCTCCATGTTGGAATATCTCATCCACAAAAATGTGTGGTGGTGGTTCACGCTGAATGATATGTTTTGCGTATTGCAGTTGAGCAGATCCAACAGAATGCGCAACCTCTTTGTTGCAACAATCAATCTGTTGTACCACTTGTAGAACATCATGTTGTTGAAGGAGGTGTTCTTCGAGTCCACCCATAAATTCCATGGATTGAACGTTTTTTCCAAGTGCCCCTTTTCTATTGGTTCCAATGGTCTTCTGGTGGGTGGCCTCCACTTGAGCATTGTGAACGCAAGAAATAAGTATCCATAGGTGAAAGTAACACATTTCTCTTGGGCTTCCTCATAGGTCACAAGGAGTTCCTCCAATATGTAGCTGAACCATTTGAATACAATGGAATTGGTACAAAAATATGCCACTGACTGTTGGCCCTTGGTTATGGAAGTATGTGAAGATCAGGGAAGAAAAGGGAGAATGTGAACTTCGCAGAAGACACAGTGACTATTACTGGGTCGAAGTGAGAAAAAGAGAAGAATAGACGAAGAGAAGTAAGTCATTGAATGAGGAGATTGGGGATGACAGATAAGAAAGAAAGAAGGATCATGGAAAACTCAGCAAGCGGGAAAAGCCACCATTGGATTCTTTGGAGCATCGCGTAAGAAGGAAGGAAAGACAGGCTGGCGAAGCCCTAAAAATATGGGTCAAGTTGACCTAGGGTTTTAGACACCTAGGGTTTTGGTATTTAGGGTTTTGGACACCTAGGTTTCAGCCTAAGGATGTCGGTGAGCTATTGTAATGTATAAATAGAGGTCTACAGGACCTGGGATGGGTTGGTGTTATGATTATTATTGTTGTCTTTGTCGTTGTGTGATCAAGAGAGTAGTAGTGTGTGAGAAAGAAGTGTAGAGTATGAGAGCCTTCTGGTATTGTAAGATCTTCATCTGGGTGTGAAGATCAACCTTACAGGTGGGTGCACAGGGAGGGGAGAGAAAGAGAGGAGAAGAGAGAAGATCTACTAGCTAAGAGCACAAACAAGAATTGTATGATTTACCTTAATATATTATAACACAATTATGTGGACATAGCCCTAGAGAGAGGGTGAACCACGTATATTTTTTGTTGTGTGTGATTGGTATTTTATCTCTGTCATTGATATACTATGATTGCATTACTATTATAGATATGATAAGTAGATGTGCAGAATAGATCTAAGTTGATAAGTGATATATGAATGTTGTGTTGTTCTTGTGTTATATCCACTTGATATCTTCTTTGGTTGTAGACATCCCTATCCTACAACCCCCTCATAACTGCTTCGGGTGAGACTACATCTGCTTTGTAGGTGTTGCCAAAAGGGCCAGTAGTTAGGGATTGTTGGTACGCTCTTGGAGGTGAACCCTGGGTCTGCCCTTGTGCCAACAAATGGTTCCATTGTCGGGACAAGAATCTTCTTCAGGGAATTTCAAGGTGGTTCCCATCGAAGACAGAGACTCAAAAGTGGATAGAGGATCAAGAAAAGGACTTCACTGAAGCCCAGAACAAGAACCCAAATCTTAGTTCAGAGGATTGGTTGGCGAAATATATCTTTACTGATATACAAGAAATTTTCTTTGGGGGAATCCATCAGGAGTTGTATGAGTGGCTAGATAGATTAGCATATACCTAGTTCAAGATTCAATCTATACCTCCTGTGGTTTGGACGTCAGAGCTAATCAAGAAGGTCAAAATAGTTGATAATGTCGTATCATGAGCAATAGATCACTGCTTTGATAGCACCATTGGAGGGTACATCATAGAGTTTGTTGTTGACAGAGTATAATCATAAAACCAAGTTGAGAGATACTTCTTCAAGGGACCCAGAGGAAAATTTTTACAATTCCTGAAGTTGAGACTCAAGATGCTATTGCATGAGAAGAAAATCTTGAAGATACAATAGATTGGTCGGATCTAGAAAGGCTAATATTCAAGAATTCAGACAATGACAGAGACACAGAAGCTGGACATATGCGTAGTGGGAGAGTGTTCATAGAAGTTCACCTTGCAAGCCTGTTCAGGAAGAACTATGAGGATGAAGGTTTATATAGTGGAGAAGAGGCAGATCTAACAGACGAGGAGAATTCAGAACCTGTTGGGACAGAGGAAGGGAAAGCTAAAGAGCTTCGCCAGGGAGAACATGAAACCTCAGAAACTGTGCAGACCATCGAAGTAAGTACTGTTATCCCTATTGTTGATTCAGTAGTATTAATCAATCAGAGTAATCCCAGTCACCAGATTACCCAGAGCACTATCAATAGTAGTCCATGACATATTCAGTCAGGGACCCTAGGAATATCTATGGAAGATGAGATGAGGCTTCCTATCTTTACGAGAGATGGATCTAAAGATATTGATCAACACCGGTTCCTATGCGAAGCTGTATGGAATATTAAAAATTTCACTGACGAAGCTGTCAAAAGAACCTAGTTTAGTACCACTCTAAGGGATCGTGCACTGAGATGGTACATGAAGCTTTTCCAAGGACTTGCAGAGCCTAAGCCACTGAATCGGATTAAGAATGCGCTGATTGTAGAGTTCAATAAACCCAAGTCAAAGTCATAATGTATTATAGAGATGAAATAGATCAAGCAGAAGGTCGTCGAAACTGTTTGGGAATTCGATCAGAGATTCAAAACCTTAACATGTCGATTGAATTTTTAGATCCCAGATGAACAGAACAAAGAATGGTTCATTGCTTCCCTCTTACCACACATCGGAGTTCCCCTGACACAGTAGAAGATTGCTTCGTAGTATGAGGTGCTGGAGATCACCATGAAGTTAGAATCAACCCCTATGGGAGAATCCAGCTCAGGTATGAGTCAGATCTTGAGTCACCTGACTAGTTTGTCTTTGTAGGTTGAAGATATGAAGAAAGACAAGGGAAAAGATAAAAGAGAAGACATTTGGTGTGTCATATGCAGATCAGAAGGCCATGACAAGGAAAATTGTCCCCTATTCAATGAATACTTGGCTTCTATATCCCTGAGCCCTTTGAAGCAAGTCACCTTACCTTGCTGCGAGGTATGCAGAAACAGACATCGCCCTGGTGAGTGCTACTACATGCAAAAGTATGTTTATACACCTACAAATTTGTACTATACATTATGTAATTATTTAGGACATGATGATAGGGATTGTAGGGCTTATGATATCATGCATGAAATGTCGAGAGACATATATAAGATTCAAGGTGAAGTACAGCAAGAAGGAAACAATACGCAATATAACTCTCCTAGGAGAGGCAAATTCAATCCTCATGGTGGATTTAGAGGAAGATGACAAGGAGGAGAAATGGGTAGAGGCTGGGGATAGATCACCTATTATAACTATGCACAACCATGACACCTTGCAATGTATTTCTAGAACCCTTGTACCACTTGCAACTACTGCAGCTCGTTTGACCATGTTATAGAAGATTGTCCTGTGCTACTAGCTAAGATTAAAGAAATACGAGGACCTCAACAGAGCCCGCAATTGAAACTGATATATGCTGAGCCTCATGAAGAATACCCTAGAGTCGTTTTTATAACCATAGGAGGTACTGTTATAGGAGATGACAGAATGACCCAAGGGAAGACTACAGAATATTGAGAAATTAGGAAAGCTGCAGAGAAAACACAAACCTTTGATGCAAAGAAAGAAAGACAAATATTAGAGGAAGCTAGAAAAGAATTCAGAGGAGACCAAGGCTCTTCATCAAAGACAAGACTAGAAGTGAGAGAATATGGAATGCCTATGGAATTTGATCAATCTGCTTCACCAAAAGAAGGAAAAGAGGTAAGAAAGCTCATGGAATTTTTATATACTTGTATTAAGTTGATTCAGGATGAAAGCATTGTACAAGAGTTGAAAAATTTAATCAGACAATATGAGCTAGGAAAGATAGAGCCCTTACTGAATAGGGAAGTACACCAAATCGGTAAGAAGAGAAGGAAAAATAAGGAATTACATTTGAATGCTCAAATAGGAGAGTATGAGATAGATTATGTAGTCCTTGACTTAGTGTCGGAGGTCAATGTCATGATGAAGAAAACCTGGGCACTAATGGGAAAACCAAAGTTGATCTATTCCTCTATCAGGCTTAGGATGGCTAATCAACAAGTTGTAAGCCCTTTTGGTAGATTAGAACTGTAACACACCCACTATGGGAACTAATATTTGTTGGCTTTTTCATTCTTTTCACCGAGGAACAGAATTCCCCGAATTCCTATGGGGCATGACGCAGACCCTACCATCCCTTATCCTTACCCATGTGATCGTTGGCTATGACCAGAGGCCTTACCGGAGAGGTGCTTCTAGATTTCGCGATTCAGGAAATCATGATGCATGTGTTCCCTTGCTCTCTTGTCTCTTGAAGTGCCGAAATCCAAAAGGGACCAATAGTTTGTCATATCTAACAATGCCTCGGATTAAAACCTGGCATCCTACCTTTCGAAGTTTCACGTACCAGGTTTTCATGGTGGAAGAGGACGAGGGGTTCATGCCTTCATTTTTCTGGGTGCCGAAACACCGACAATCAAATCTACATGCGCTAAGTTGTATCGAAATTTCACAAGTCAGGAATTTGGGACTGGCATGTACCAGGGACTTGCTTCTAGATATCCCAGGTGCTAAAATACTGATACATCAAGACTTATCCACACTATTATTATTTCAGGGTTTCGCAAGTCGGTATTTTGGGATATGCGCAGACAGGAGGTCTTGCACCTAGGTTTCCCAGGAGTCGAAACTCCGAACCATAACTCACTTCATGGTTTCGCAAKTCRGGATTTCACAATGTRCGATGATAAGAGGTCTCACACCTAGGTTTCCCAGGAGCTGAAAAATATGGATTTCATATATATATATATATATATGCTAAGCTCGTTTCGGGGTTTCGCAAGTCAGGATTTCATGACACACATAGACAAGGAAACTTTCCCTTGGGTATCCTGGGTRCCAAAACACTGAAACACCAAACTCTAGCMACACTATACCATTTTGGGGTTTCTCATGTCGGGATTTCACGATATGTGAGGAAGAGGGGCCTCGCATCTAGGATATTTAGGAGCCAAAACTCCGAAGCTCGTATATCCACTAAACTCACTTCGGGGTTTCGCAAGTTAGGATTTCATGATCTGCGATGACAAGAGGTGTCGCATCTGAGTTTCCCGGGAGCCAAAACTCCGAAGCTCATATATATACGCTATGCTCATTTCGGGGTTTCACAAGTTAGGACTTCCCGATGTGCGATGACAAGAGGTCTCACATCTAAGTTTCCCGGGAGCCGAAACTCCAAAGCTCATGTATATACGCTATGCTCGTTTCGAGGTTTCACAAGTCGGGACTTCGCGATGTGCGATGACAAGAGGTCTCGCATCTGAGTTTCCCAGGAGTCAAAACTCCGAACGTCAATATATATATACATAGCACTAAGTTCATTTTGGGGTTTTGCAAGTCAGAATTTCTCAAGTGGAAAATACAAGGAACTGACCCTTAGGATTCCTGGGTGTTGAAATGCTGAAACGTCAAACTCTAGCCACGCTATTATCATTTTGGGGTTTTGCAAGTCAGGATTTTGGGACTGGAGAGTACAAGGGACTTGCCCTTAGATATCCCAGGTTCCAAAACACCGAAACACCATATCTCATCTGCGCTATTATCATTTCGGGGTTTCGCGAGTCGGGATTTCGGGACTGACGATTACAAGAGATCTTACCCTTAGGTATCCTGGGTGCCGAAACACCGAAACACCATATCTCATTCGTGCTATTATCATTTTGGGGTTTTGCAGGTTGGGATTTTGGGAGTGACGATTACAAGAGGTCTTACCCTTAGGTATCCTGGGTGATGAAACATTGAAACATCAAGACTCTAATCACACTACACTATTCCGGGGTTTCGCAAGTTGGGATTTCGTGTCTGGCGCATATAAGGAAATTGACCCTTGGGTTTCCTAGTTGTCGAAACTTTGAAATACCAAGACTTATCCACACTAGACCATTTCAGGGTTTCACACTTTGGGATTTTGTGACATGCGAATACAAGGAGACTTGTCCTTGGGTATCCCTGGTGCCAAAACACCGAAACACCAAACTCTGAGGGAACCATTCCTTCTGGTGCAAGGTTTCCAAACTTAGGCCATAAAATCCTTCAATGGACTCTTGGGTAATTATCACCAGGATTGGGGACATGGCTGAAAGGACTTCTTAACTTATCGAGTTTTGAACTCTGTGACAGGGGTGAGGTAAGCTTGGATATTTTACTTAAACAGTATTCCCTTCAAGAAACTCACTTCGGCTCTGGAATATGATGGAGCTTTCCGGAAAGAGGTGCCTTCGGGAAAAAAAACCATGGCATATCATGGGTCATGCACATGGGGTAACTCTCCAAGGAACAAGCTCGAATTTGAACTCATACATTCTATACATAAACCAATTATGGTCATTGAAGTATAAGCATGCATTCATTGTTGCTGATCAGAACACCAGGAAAACACTTCTATACATAAATCAATCATTTATACATGTACAAACATGAGCATGCATCCATTATATTTAATTCAAGATGCGAGATATAAACACTTATTAGAAATAACACCAAGTATGGCATGACTGCTGAGAGGGGTGCTCATTTACACCCAACCGTAGGCTCAGTGAATCCAAATGGATTTAACACTAGCCTCCCCCAAGCTAGACCACGATGCTTTGAGACTCGGTCTCTTACTTCCTGCTCATCGGAAGTCCAGGACAAAGATTACTCTCCTTCTCCTCTGCTCATGAATCTATGTATTTCTTGGAGTTCCTCTGGTTCTCCTTCCGTGATTCCTGTCATGTGTGTGTGTGTCTGTATCTCTGTCTTCTCCACTCTCCCCCTCCTTCCACACTTATTTCCTCCTACGAGGTTGCATGTGGCACGAAATTCCCTGTCTGATGGTCAGTTCTGAGAGCTTCGATGCATGGGTGGTTCGCCCCATCCCCTTATTTAATCTTGAGGAGCCTCTGGACCTACCATCTAGACAGGTAATTCATCTAGGGGTCTAAGAGTAAGCTTTGGTTTTCTCGAGCACGTACAAACTAGTACGGTTTTGGTTCGGTGGAAGTTAACAAAGCCACTCCCGGCCCCTTCCACCACCTCTCATCAGCCATCGTGGTCTCTTTTCAGCACATCCCCCTCTCGACAGTTATACAACATATATTCATACATCATTTACATTCCTTGGACCTTTTATACAAAGGTCCATTAAATCAAACATTCACAATCTTTGAGTTTTCCATAGTTCCTAGCCAGTATAGTTATTTTTACAGACTAGGGGAAATAGGGTGTTACAAGAACATGTCCCTGTGGACATCGATGGAGTAAGAATGTTTATAGATTTTGAGGTAATTGAAATAGTTTATGATAGTTTTCCTTACCCCACATTGTTAGGAATCGATTAGGCTTTCAATAATTCCACTGTGGTTGATTTAAATAAAAGACATGAATTTCGAAAGAGATGGCCTTACGATCATTTCACCTTCAGATCCAGATGAAGGTCAGCGGTACACAAAACCTATCAGATAAGAAGACCATGCATATGCACTAGAAAATATATACAAATTGACAGCCAGACATCAGGATTACATTAATCCCACAACCGATGGAAACTTAAGCTGGTGAAGTGACAATGTATGCTCATCAGACTCAAAAGAAGCACTGGAGAACTGACATAATAATATGTATGAAGTATCTACAAGAAGATGTGCTAGATTAACCAGAGAAGTGTGCTGGATTGGCACAAAAGTAAGTAACTTACCCACCTTTGATGGTCTAAATCCTCTGGAAACCTTCTTGTCGAAATTTGAAGGGAGTGTACTAATGTAACAAAGATCGTTGGCGATGGATGAGGACATGAGAGAAACCCCAAAAAGATGGTGGGGGAACACAAAAGTAACATTACATATTGGGTATAGTGTCGTACCTTGATGACAACACAGTTCTCAACACAAGTGGAAGGTTGCGAAGTTCGGTACATAGGTCAAAGTTGCCCAAAGGACCATGTGCGAAGATGTGAAGAGGCCTGGAGAAACATTCCTAAATAAAAATGGGTGCACAAATTCATTAACACATTGGACACAATGTGTATCAACTGGTACCTCCAAGCAGAGTTGCACCTCATCACTATGGATTGGGAAGGTATGAATCAAAATTTTGTAACTACATTATTCCTATTTGAAAGAAAATTTCCTTCAGTAGATCAAGCATTACAGATTGTGAGACAGAAAGTATTTGAGGAGGCATYTAGCCTTCCTTTGGAACAAGAAGAGGATGAATGGACTGCACCTCTCAAGAAACTACAAGGTTGTTACAACATCAATGTTGATGAAGACGATGATCCTAGGAAGGTGAACATCATAGAAACAAAAGGACAAAGAGACATCGAAGGACCAGGAGTTGAGCTACCATGTATTGGACAATCGATCAATATTAAGAAGGTCAATATTGGAACAGAGAAGACACCAAAGTTTGCAAATGTTGGAGATTATTGGGTTGCTGCCACCATTGACAAAATTACAGAGTTACTGCATGAATATCAGGACTTGTTTCCAACCAAGTTCACTAATATGAAGGGCATTAAAGGACCTATGGGAGAGATGAGGATCCCTATGAGGCTAGATGCAAGACCATTCAAAGATAGACCTTATAGACTAAACCCTAAATATAAGGAAAAAGTGAAGATTGAGCTTGACAGAATGTTGGAAGCAGGGATTATAGAACCTATCGAAGAGTCAAAGTGGATTATCCCTATGGTGGTACAAGACAAGAAAACAGGAGAGGTCAGGATATCCGTAGATCTTAGAAAGATGAATGATGCCTATTTACATGACCCCTTCCCTACACCATTCACTGATGAAGTGTTAGATAATGTGGGAGACCAGGAAGTATATTCTTTTACAGATGGATTTTCAGGATACCATCAGATCCAAATTGCCAAGGAAGATCGCCATAAGACTACATTTGCAATAGAATGGGGATCCTACCTGTTATCACCCCATAAATTATGGGAATCAACTGGTGAATGAGATATTATCTGTCTCTAGTATTTTTGTTGGCAAATGATTTTTCATGCTGCAAATAATTTGAGAAAAAAAGAAAAAGAAAAGAGAAAAAAGAAAAGAAAAAGAAAAAAAAGAAAAGAAAAGAAAAGAAAAAGAGGGCATAAAAGAATTGAAATGAAAGCCCCATGCAATAATTGTAACTTGGCCATACCTTTTAAGCATGTCCAAGTTCTTTTTAAATTTAATGTTGATAGGTTAGTGAATAAATCTGACTAGACTGTCTAATCCTGGTCAGATAGCCCTTAGGTAGAGTAATTTCTTAACCCAACAGTTTAATCTGGGTTAATTGTCCTAGAAATATAGGTTAGAATGTAGGTTAATTGCTTCATTTGTTTCACCCCAATGAAACCAGCTCGATGAAAATGTTACACCATGTCTCGAATGCCTAAGAATAGTTTGGTCAAAGTCCCTTGGTGGT